>DWCF01001182.1:0-33232 GCA_018230265.1 Delias oraia
TTTCCTTCCCAATCAGTTGCATATCTTGTTGTAATGAGAAACTATGTTACTTCATAAATTACCAACGATATTCACTTTTCAAATAGCAGCGCATATTTTTGTGTTTTTTACCTATGCATTTTTCTATCTCTTGTTGAATTTTTAATAAAAACACATAGATCGACTATTTTTAATACAAATATAAATGTAAATAATAAGAAAACACAAGATAATTCATAGGAATGACCATTTTTAGAAACGTCGTTTAAATTATTGCACAAATTATGCTTAAATCAATCAAGGACTATAAAAGTTATGCTATAAGTAAAGAAAGATTTTTACTCAATTCTTAAAAAGCGTTTAGTTCGTAAATTGTTAAATTTATATAAAAAAGCAACTTGACGAATTTATACGAGATAGGAATCACATAATGAGTGATGTCGGATGCAATGGCAGGGATAAAATACAATTGAAATCGATGTACACTCTGTTCTTTGTATCTTTAATTCCACTCAATACTATAAGATATATGATTACTATAAGTATTTATAGACATCATCATCATCAGCCCAACAAGTCCACTGCTGGACGTAGGCCTCCCGCAAAGACGCCCACCTATTACGATCTTGAGCGATCTGGGTCCAGCAGTTGCCCGCAACCATCGTGAGATCGTCTTTCCATCGCGTGGCGGGACGTCCCACTCTGCGCTTATCAATACGCGGTCATGACTCGAGAACTTTTCTTCCCCATCGGTTGTCGGTTCGTCGAGCGATGTGGTTAGCTTATTACCACTTGAACTTACTAATACGGCGGGCAATGTCAGTTACTTTGGTTCAGCTGCGGATAACCTCATTTTTGATTTTATATCACAGAGAGACTCCAAGCATTGCCCTCTTCATAGCTCACTGAATGACTCTGAGCTTCTCCATCAGACCCATCGTTTGTAGACATATATAAAATCAAATAATATGTCAAAAATCGTTCAAAAAGGTATATAAATGATATTTTTAGCTAAATTCAAAGCATCTTCTATAGAATACATCGCGAAGAATGTTCCGAGGAGCTGTTGCTGTTTGTAGCTAAATGTCATCATCAAAAATCGAAGCAGAATACAGTTTTAATTATTTTGCATTTTGTTCCGCGCACCTGTGGAATCATCTTCCTGCAGGGGTCGACTTGGGGACCTTAAGCCTCCTGATCGTTTGCCACTGTTTCCATAAAAAAATCTATGTGTAATAGGATGCTTAGCTAGCAGATTATTATTAGTGGAAAACATTCCTTAATAAATATCGGATGGCCATGGGTCATGTTGTGGTCGTTTAATTCTATTAATAGAACGGCGAGCGCTGTCTGACTATACTAATTATGTAATTTATCTGTGTTCACGCGACACCCTTACACATCTATCATCAAACCAATTACCTATATAAAGGAGCTTAATTTTATTTAATATAACATAATTATTATTTATTTGTGAGTTTAGGTAACGTAGGCGTTATTTAAAATTTAGTTTTTTCGATTTTCTCAAAGAATAAACAGTGTGAAACAGTACTTGTACAGATGTATTTCGTTGAGTGATTTAAAATATCGGAAGTACTTGAAATTATGCTGTTAAGTTTCATAAATGGTAATACAACCAAAGCTTGCACTATGGCGTGGTTGTTCGTGGACGGCGATGTTTTCTTATCATATAGTATAGGAGACCTACTTGCTACATTGTCCACTATAATATTTTAAAAATACTAGGAAATGGTGAATTTTCCCGTAAAAAACAGACAAAATAGCGAATTAAAGCGAATTTACTGTAAGATTGTATATTAATTTCAACTATTATGTATATTATATTATGGATAAGTATGATTCAAATATATATGTTTGCCTTTTATTAAAATGATAGTTCATGATTAAAATTTGTCACAGAAGCCAAAAAAAGCAGAAGAAATTATTATCATTATTAAATCTTATTGAGTTGACCAAGGCTTCTAAGAATTGATAGAGTGAGATACGATCTGAAATTTAACTTGAAGTAGGTTGCCTCTTCATTAAATTTTAAATGATATATTAAATCTCTATATATTTAATCAAATCTAATTAGTTAATCATTCTTTATCTTTTTATTCTTAAAGCTGTATACAAAATTACCTACTGTTTGGATGTCAGTGGTAAGATTATTATAAAACGTACTTACTAAGTAGCAAAAATATGGCATGATGGATCTATAATTGGCATACATTTAATCCTATGCTTACACAGAGATATTAAATTTCTATTAAAATATATTTTATTAACTTATTATGTGAATTATAGATACTAAAGATAAATTATAGATTAAATATATTAAGATGTTTCTATGCTAACCGCCATTACGACCGGAATTCTACTGGAGGAATTCTACTATATTACCAATATAATGTTTTGACAATTGAATGAATTTAATTATTACATATTATTGCTCTCACCTCTGGGTGGGAGATCCTAAATATCAGCTTTTACTAGATCGCATTCATCGTATAGTTGCTAAAGTCGTCGACAACCATTTTGTTCTGATCAGGTTGACTTTACCTTTGCATAGAAGTATTACTTCTCTCAGAATCTTCTATTGAATTTTTCATGGGGAATGTTGTGAGGAGCTGTTAGGATTAATACCTGCAGTTGAATTTCATCATTAAAGTTCGAGACATCATCATTAAAGTTTCATCTGTATTCCATCGATGTTTATCGTTCCACAACTAAGTTTTCATTTTTGATTAAAAGAATGCCTAAGCATTTTGTGCCGCGCACCACCTCTATGTGGAGCCACTTACCTGAGAAGATATTTACAAAGTAATGCGACTTGGGGACTTCCAAAAGTAAGTAGTACCTATTTCTAAAAGTATGGCAATGTCTCCGTGGCTCAGCAAGGGCTAAGGACGTTGATGGGCGAAGGACCGCGTGAGCCTTCAGCTGGTTGGCCTCCTGATTTTCATAAAAAACAACGGAATGTACAGAATATAGCACTTAATTATTTTAATGATCCACTGATTTAATACGACAAGCAATTCACAACCGGCCGAGTGATTAATGCAGACTAGAAAAAAATTCCTGATCAGTAACCTACTTTTCCTAATGGCCATTACTTGAATAAATTGAATTTTAAGTATTCTCAATAATTTCAACTTGCATAGATATATTTTGAATTAAGGTTAATAATATCCACACATATGACTTAATAATAATTATGATCTTAATAATACATTGCTGGAGGATAATTTGCGAACAACCTAAAGTGCTGTAGAGATGAAAAGAGGTACTATTTGGAATATTTATATTCGTTTTTTAATACGCTGTCACTTTTGATGAATATAATATCAATGTTTTTATTGCTAAGTGATCATAAAATATAGAGTTGATAAATAGTTTATTTCAAAAAACTTAAAATTATGTGAACTGATTTGTTAATAAGTCAGCAATAAGTTTATTCCTTTACAATTAAAAGAAGGTATATAAGATCTTATAAATATACATTTCCATCTATATCTGTAAAGTATTTACCAAAACATCTGCATGATGATAACAATTTTTTAACAAATAGTAATAAATGGAATATATAAGATTTTTTTTATATAGCGGACAACGGAGTATGTAACGGAGCAAGAACATATGCTAAGAGAACATCGCCGCCCATGGACAACCGCGCCACAGTCCTCGAAGTGTTTGTGTTGCTGGCTTTTTACGCCACTTAAACAGCATTTTTAAAGCCCTCCGATATCTTCATTCACTCAGCGAAACACAGAAGAAACACCGTTTCAAGTACAATTACCATTTCTCCCTGAGTATTCTATGAGCCCGTGGTATCACTTCAGATGAGTCTGCCCTATTGGTGCGTCCGCATATGCTTCCGTAATTCTTATATATTTCTTATATTAAGATCACAGATTGAGATATCTTGAGATACAGATAAATACTATGTAGATAGATGTGTTACTGTATAAACCTGTATAAGTTACTGTATAATGTTATTGGTATATAGCAATTATAGTCTATGTAGTAGGAAGATTCATTTAGTTTGTGATTCAAAATTAATACGAGTAAAAACGGAGTCGTCATTATAAATTCTGTTAAAAGGGAAAATAACTCGCATTGTATACGCGGAGGTATCACAGTGACTTGCGGTTGGAGTAAATCTCATAATTTGTAGGCGTAATGTCTCCGAGTGGCATTAATTCAGACATTCCATCCGTCGACGGGACGCTGTCGCTTTTTGCGATCGGGCAGCTGCGCCAAAACAAGCCAGTGTGCAATTAATAAAAGTAATTTTAATACTTACGAAATGACGCCAGTACACTGCTATCATTTTCATTACAATACAGCCTTCAAATATATGAGTTTATACTGAATTAGTATTAGTATTTGTCTCAGTATGGCGCTGAAAACACGGTACTGAAACTCTTTCTGTTGGGCTAGAGCCGAGCTCTTTCTAACTTACGTTTATAATTTTTGGTATTTCTAATATTTTTTTTGTATAGATTAGTTTAAATATACAAATTATATTAAAACTGTGTGTATGTAAACTGTGTTTTTTATTTTTATAGTAGACAACGGAGCAGGTGGGTCTCCTATATGATAACGGAACACCGCCGCCCTTGAACAACCGCGCTACAGTCCACGCATTATTTGTGTCGCCGGCTTTTTACGCCGATTAAGCTCCTTTTTTAAGGGCCGCCGATATCCTCTACTCTGCAAAACACAGTACAAGTACCGTTTCACTGAGTATTCTGTGAAACTTCGGACGAGCCAAAAATATCTGATCTATCTAATATTTAAATGTAAAGCAATTTGGAAAAACTCCAAGATTTTTCTGTATACAAAGAAAAGTCTTCGTGTTTTTATAAATGTTTTTTAGAAACTCTTTATCTTTTTTTAAACAGATCGGATTAGTTATGGACTTAACATTACTGGTAATAATATCCTTAATGTTAAGTTTTTATTGATATAACCATAAAATATCAAAATATAGCACAATGCCATCTTACGTATTTGTACGATTACCTAAGGTATCTCTTATACATTCCTTTTGAATCAGTTTAGTTAACTCTAGAGCTTCATTGTATCAAAACGCTCTTTGTGCATATCTGTATTGACCATTCAACAAATAAATTTCAGAATAAGCATACTAAGTATGGCCACCCGCACTTCTACCGGGAATCGAACCGCATACCGCATGTTTTGCGAGTTTCCCCCAACCAGCCACCACCTACCACGCTTGACCACCAACAAATATTACTAATTTATTCAATTCCAAATATTTGTTCCATTCAAAGACAAAGGACATTGCTTTAGCTGTTTTGTGGCCACAATGTATCAATCCACCATCTTATTGGTAATAATAGATTGTTATAATTTCATAAGTAGTAAATTTATTCGCATCACCATGGCCTCGGCGAGGTAAGCCTTGCTCTTTTGCTTCCATATTTAATAAAAATACAAATAGTTTGGATTTATTTGAAGCTTTCATGCATCAGATGTCTTAATTACATACGAATATAATAAAAAACAAGATAGGTAGGTTTTACCTTCTTTAAAAAGATTAAACTATTTCCTAAAATGCTATGCATATAAAACTTTTTGTGAAACACAATGAGAAAGCTATCAGCAGAGATATTTTCAAACCATTGCAACTCGGGGACATACTAAAATGATCGTACCTACCTGTCTAAGAGGCCGACAACGATCCAACAATAAGGCTCTTAGCCTAATCATTCGCCTTCCATTTTGTGTAATAAAATTTGACAATAATGTTTTGCAGAAGAAAATTACTTATGTGTTCATTAACTGCGCAATAGAGAATAGAAAGTGAAAGCATGTGAACTTACCCAATAAATTTATAAATCTTTCATAACTTGTCGCAGGAATGAAGGTACTTCTCCACTATATACATATAGAGCTTTCATTAAAATTCTTGAAATGAAATATCTAATAATTTATATAATTTTCCCATGTTTTATACTTGAATCATTAATATAACTAATGGATTTATTTATGATATACGGATTTTTCTGTAAGCGATATTTTATAATAAGCTTAACGTTCAATATTTCCAAATGTATGGGGAAAAAATTTGATGAGAGTTTAGTAATACTAATATTTTATATATTTGTATTCAATGGAGCGCAAACTTCGTTGAAAGACTTTTTATAAAATATTTAATATAAAAATATTAATATAAAGAAATAGTTTCTATTACGTGAAATGGTAAAAGTTATTGTTTTATATCTGGGAATTGAAATTATAAATAAATACTTTTTCATTGTTTTCTATAATATTATTGAAATGTCGCGATTAAAACAAAGCGAACCTTTTTGTATAACTTATACAAAAACATTTATAGAAATTAAATTAATGATCAATGAGTTACCATTATTCCAATATGAAATAAATTTTATTCTTATTTATAAAATCTATTTTTAAAACCAGACTGCTTTTAAAGGTATTAAATATGAATAAGGATTAGGTAAGTTTTTCATAAATACTTTGATTTTATATATTTTTCTAATCTCTAACTCGTACGTTTAGATGTAATTATATTATAATTTATAATATAGGTATGGAATGATAGACATTTTAAATATAAAATTTAAAAAATTATGTAAATGTGAGTAAGTTACAGTTTTCGCATTTAATAAAACTATATTTTCTTTTACATAGCATCTATAGTTGAATCCTAGTTCTTCTATGTAGGGAGAAGAATTTTTTTTATATAAAAATCGGTTATCAAACAGCAGGTGGCTCACCTAGGATAAGTGATTCAGCGCTCATGGACACTCTTAGTCTCAGCTGGATCGAGAGTGCGTTACCGTCCTTTAACGTTGTACGTTGTTTTCTGAAGGTGCCGAGTCGTATTGGTTTGGAATCTCTGCAGGCACTTCGGCGAACCATGAGCTACTCCCCCGCCCGCGTTACGCTGTAAATGTCACTCTGGCCAATAGCCAGTAGCCATTAATATAAAAGAAATCCACAGGCACCTGTATCTACAGGGTGGTGGTGCGCATCATAAAATGCCATAAAAACGCTCAGTGGTGTAACGACAAACACCGAGGTGATACGGATGAAACTTTGTATGCTGCCTTGATAGATTGCTGCCTTCTTGGGTAGATAAGACAATAACATTACAGTTAGACCAACAATGTTAATTACGTATTGTAGATGATTACAGGTATTGCTTAGCCTCTATTATAACCGCACACTGTCTCTCACCGACCCTTCCACAAATTACAGCGCCCGCGCAATGCACAAACAATATAATTGTGCAATAAAAGAGATAGCCGGGGAAAGGATAAGTTTAAAATTACAGCTTCCTTGAACAATTTGATGATAGGTGGCCGAAACTTTTACTGATCGATTCGAAAGGTTTATCTTTCTATCTCATTATGAAATGAAATGAAATATTTTTATTCAACATAAATATAAGAATGCATCTCGTTGAACGTTAAAATCCGCCTACCACCGGTAGCTAAGACCACTGAGAAGAACCGGTGAAAGAAACTCAGTTGGTGTAATTTTTTGCATCTGTGAGATTGTTAAAAAAAACAAAAAATTATATCTGAGAATGAATGATATGAACACCTTATTCCCAAGGCGTGACATCATTATATAGGTATATTAACAGTTACAGATAAAAAAAATATTGTTTCTGCATTAATACATTCAATAGAATATTTATTATATAGATATGTAAACTGATTTTTAAAATGCGTGCTAAACCAAGACTTTCTGTTTACACTTTTTAAAACTGCTTTGATATCTGTGGCATCGCGGCTATTCTTATAAATTATACTAATTATCGTTAAATCTTTTAGTTTATATATTATTGAGAAATAAAATTGCAACTGAAAATACATGTTTTGGTTATTCAACTTTAGGCATTTGACCGCAGAACTCGAACAATATGTTGGAATAGAATATAGAAATACCGTATGGTAGAAACGATTGCTATATAATAGTCCAGCCATCATTAAGTAACGAGTATAAACAACGCTGGATCTGGTATTACCATAATTTCGCCGATACGCGGGTGCTTTATTGTGATTAAACTAAATCCAATCGAGGCTGCGCTCGGCCTGCGTCTGCGCCGCACAGTCATGTGAATATATTTTTGTCATATCGATAAAGTAGTTATTTGTAACACCTATAAATATGGTCTAAATTATTAAATAATAAATAAATAAGCCTTTATGTACCTATAATAATATATATCTAATTATATTTCTGTGGTAATATATTTATTCTTGTCTGCGTGACGTAAATGTTTGGTTTATAAAAGCGCAACGAAACTTACTGCCTATTTTATTAAATTATTAATCATTTTAGAATACGATTCTCATATGAGGCTTTGATATAGAATTAATTTGTACACCTACGCCACATCTTATCTGTCTTTCTATGAAGACATTTTATTTAAATGAAAAGTAAAATCAAAAATAAGTAAACTTTTTTTAATCGACAAGTCTTAGTTTTCACACATCACATATTGTCTGTCTCATTGTAGTCGCAGCGGTTCAGTGATAGTCTAATAACCAACATTGCGCGGGCGCATAGCTGCTGACCTGCACGTAACAAAATATACTACTTATTTGTTTAATGGTAATTGGATACTGAGGACACACCGAGAATTTTGTATGCAATCCATGCCTTAACAATACTCAATTCGTTATATTTTTGAGACAGTATTTAATTAATAATATTAAAACCAAAAGATAAATTTGGATATATGTTTCCTTTGAAATCATTGCCAATAGGTATATAAATATGATCTCTATATGGACAGTTTTTTTTTCAACTTAAAATGCCGCCTGATAAGATATATTTAAAATGATTAAACTGTAATAAAAGTTACCTAGCATTCCTACGACTATTAAAAAAATAAATTAGAATTAATTAAATATAATTTATGTGTATAAATTATGTTTATGTATACACAATATTCATAATAATAATTTTCCACCTGTTGAAGCGCCATCCTGAAGCTTATACGGACGCACTAAATGGACCGGCTCGCCCGACGTGCTGACAGAATACTCAGCGTGAAATGGGAGTTGTAATTGAAACGGTATTTCTACTGTTTTTCGCTGAGTAACTGAGGATATCAGATGTCCTTAAAAATACCGCTTAAATTGTCCATGAGCGGCGGTGTTCTCTTACCATATACAAGACCGTTCTCCGCTGTACAATAAAAAAACACATACGTATGCATGTATAGACGATATATGTTGAACATGATTTAGAATCGCAACCCCGTATCATGAATATTATCTTTAATAAGCTTTCATAAATAACCGAGCACCCTATCATGATAGTTAATGAAGAATGTTCAGTTGAATATGATATAGTGCAATTTGGTGGACAGAGGTGAACGTGTTATTACCGAGAACACAACGCCGATACGCAAATCAAGCCACGCTGCAGATAAATAATTGCACCCGTGACCGCTTCCATTATCTGTAACTATACACAATTACTGCCCGTCGCCTTTACGCCGCTCATCTAACAAAACAAATAAACCACACTGCACAAAATACATTGACGTTTTAATATGAGCAGCAATGAAAACGGCAGCACAAAACCAGCAAAGGTATTAGAGTATAGCAGATTTTACGCATGGTGGTAGTGAGTCTATTATTGGAGAAGCTCATTATAATATTAATCAATACTCTCTCATCCGTGGTATAAATAAAATCGATGCAGAATAAGGTTTAACTGGTGCAATACTAATGCTGGGTTAATCTCCTCAAATGATAGACTGGAGACAGTATCGGACTCCATGATGACATTGAAGTATTTCAGAGTCACGTTTATTATATACTGAATAACTCATTAAAAAGATATTTACTATAAACTGATTTTAGAAAATTTAAATTGATTTGCTTTATAAAAAGACAATTATGGTGGTTTATATATTATTCCTTCATATATACCATAGATATGTTAAATTGTCATGAAATTTGCTAAAATATGTACATAATAAAACTCCAGTAGATAATAAAATAACCGCTCGTGGGAGAATCATGCTGAAGCATATGGGGAATCACTAATTGTGCCGGCTCGTCTGAAGTGATACCGCAGGCTCACAGAATAAACAGCGTGAAATAGGAGCTGTATCTAAACCTGTTGAAACTGTGTATCTATTGAATAATGCCGAGTGATTAAGGATATTGGAGGCCTTTAAAATGCCGCTTTAGTTGCGTAAAGAGACTGCAACACAACCAATGCGCGGACTGTGGCTCGATTGTCTCTTGTGTTCTCTTACCATATAGGAGATCCACCTGCTCTGTTGTCCGCTAAACTTTAAAAAATAATAAGAATAAAACAGCATAGTATAAAGTACTCAGCTAGGCCAAGACTTGCACTCAAAACATGGATACTCAGCTATTGAGTGTTTTACATTGATTATTGAAGGTTACTTTTATTTACTCGTCATTATATTGTTAAACAAATGATTCAGTCAATGTTATGATTCAGAACATATCGATTTTCAAGGTGTGTAAACACCGATACTTTATGTTTGAGATAATATATTTTTTGCTGTGTTAAATGTATGAAGTTTTACAAGATAAGAGTAAAAAGATTGGATTAAGCCAATATTAGTTATCTGGTTAATAATTTATTTGCTGATGGATTCTGATTTTTGAATTTTATAACGAATTCGTAAAAAGATTATTAAATCATGTTCTTATAAATTGTAGATGTATTAATTTTTATTTATGGGCCTTAAAAACGAATAGATTTTTCTTTCTGGTTGTTCTTAAAAAGCGAGCGTTAAAATGTTTGACAAACTAAATTTTTTTTTGTATAGCGGACAACGGAGCAGGAGGGTCTCCTATATGGTAAGAGAACACCGCCGCCTATGAACAACCGCACCATCAATAGATATTATGATTTAAAAGAATTTTATCCTTCATATATCTTCGTCTTACAAAGATTTTATCACCACATGACATTTATCGGCTGAAGATTAATATATGAGGATAAATCAATACTTATAAGGATCATTAATTAATAATATTAAATTAGGTTGATAATTACGAATACAACAAATATAAATGCATCGCGTTATTGTATACTAAATAGAAATAAACTGAATATTATTTTTATGAGGAAATTGTATATTTTATAGCGTCAGTTGAATTTAGATTTTTTTGATTATGTTTAGTTATTTGTTCATTACTGACTAGATTCGGTCTTTTACTGGTTATTTGGAATGCCCTTTAGCGTATTCTATTCCTTGCTGAGTTTGCTATTACTCTGTGTAAGCTAACACAATAATTTAATCTGTACATAGTTGCAGTTTTGAATTATAGGTATATAAGAATTGTGTTTAAGCAACGTTGTATAAATAAATTTATTAATGAAAATTTAAGGTCCTACCAAAGGTATCGTTAAACTAAGTTTAGATGTTACATAATTATTCACAGAAAGTTTTAAGCAATTTAATATACTTAATTATACATATTTTTGTCATGAGATACACGTAATTGTGAAACAATATAAGTGATTACAACTAGGAAGTAGTAATATATTACAAGACAGAGTCACGGTGTTTGCCCTGTATGGATATTATATATATATAATTATAATGTTATACTAATTGGAGGTACATTGTGCCAGTTTCCTTTTGAGGCGCTCTTAAGTAATTGTCACACATTTTGAATACATTATATTGTCATAAACCGTCAAGGTTAATACTATGTTTATTTATGCTTTGTTGTGTAGATATTTCTCAGAAACTCAAGTTTCCTTCAGTATTTTATGCTGTGGTTTACTTAAAAATTTTAATCAATTTGAATGATTTCCCCTTTGAATGGCTAGCTCGCTGTGCGGCTATACGGCTTTTACAGTTTAACACGGGCTGGGACAAAATGGACAAACTGACGCAAAACTGACACAGAACAAAATGACACAGAACAAGCGTCTGACGCAAAATTAACAGCTTGCCTTGAATGTCAGTATTTGCCGTCACTAGCAGAAGGGCGTCCCCTGTGAAAGCCAAATAAAAAAGCGTAAAATAAGTAAATATTTTTTTTTAATTTCAATACCTCAAACTCAATTGTAGCGGTTCCAATCAACTAACCTTATTAAAATACGTGTAGTAACCAAGCATATAAAATACCCTGTTGTTTTAAATTAAAAGAAGCCAAGAAAATAGACAATTAAGCTAACGGTTTATGTATGATATCGAATTAATTAAAGTTGATGAAAATTATTAAAAACAAATTGACATAACGCTAAATTTACCTCTTTGTTAGAAGTTCAACTTTGCGGCCTTAGTAAATAAATTGTCGGAGATTAACAGCCTGCAAGTGGACGCAGAAAAATTATAAATTGAAACGACTAGTTATGTCCGAACAAGGATTACAAATATTTAAGAGAAATTAAAAAATAAAGGGACGATCTTCAAAAATTAAAGCATCACCTATTAATTAGTAACCAGCAATAAAAATTGCATCTAAAACTAAAGATAATAAATAATCTTTACGAAGAGGAGGTACAATGTTACAGACAGACACTTCATTAGTTTGTTTACAGGTATTTAAAAATGGTGTATTTTAAATAAATATATATATTTCTAAATTTTTGATGTATAAAACATATAAAATACGAATGTAGTTAATATTCAATGTAGATTTTAAGATTTAAAATGGCATATTAGATCTAAACCATAAGAATATTATCATAAAGAAATTTGATTATTTGATTATTTTACGAGTATTCAACAAAATAAAAGCGGTATTATTAATTCTGACTTTATGAAATCCTGATCTAGCTTCTCGCTCCGGCCGCGCAATTACAATACTTCAACTACGCGTGAGAGCCTTCCAGTACCTAATATGATATTGTAGTACACAAATTTTGACCTTACAAGTGTCGTAATAAGGCTCATGTGAGCAGCAACAATTATCGGAGTCAAAAGGGCGCTGTACTGCGTACAAATATTATTTCTATGTACATCCACGACTTGCTTGTTTATGACCGCACTTGCATCGCTTTTATCAATTAATAGTTTTCACTTGCATTAATATTAATTAAGCTTTGCACTGATTGGAACAGACGTTATTTATATGTAATATGTAACGAAGCATTCGATGGCAAAGCAAAGGTTTTAATTCCCTTTTCTTTATAAAGCCTTAATGAAGAAAGTAATTTAAACGCAAAGCGAATGCTTTACCAGCAAAAATGCGTATAACAAGTGAAGCTGCGGTAGGTGGCTGCAGTTAAGACTCATTTAAAGTCCACTGCAATAAGTAAAGGCAAGCAAAGAGTGCGTAAATATGAATGAAGACATCTCGGCCGGCCTCACAGTGCGCATGGGCCTTGTGCCCCACAGTGCGCAGCGAGCTTCATTAATACAATTAAATTGTGGTGTCGAACTCTTCGTAAAAACTCTACTTTTGAAAATCTCACGTGGAGATACGAAGACACGGATATTTCATGCTTGTCGCGGATTTCAAGATAAACGACAATGTTTCTGAGGGTTCACTCTATAGAGATATGCTCAGATTCTATCGACTGAGATGCAATAACCACAAAGGCAGAGAAGTGCATTAGAGTGGAGCTAAGTAGGTCCGATGACCCGTACCGGTAACTAATGCTGTTAATGGTTGGTAATTGCCGATAACAATCGGTGGCGAGGCATCGCGGCGACGGCCGGCATTTCCTCGATTACCATGCGAGCGCGTTTTTGCGCGTGGCAATTACGCGCGATCAGTATGCACGCGGCGGACGAGTCCACCTCTCTTCTCCTCCAGCAGTCGTCGCTTTTTGCAGCATCCTTTGTGGGAGCCTGATGCTTAGAATATTGTGTAAGATGAATTTAATGGAATGCGTGGACGATATTTATAATTACAAAACTCTTAATGAATTATAATTATGTTTTTGTATTTTGTATTATGTTTTTAGAATTCATAACTCATTCAGATAAAATATCAGACAATCTCGGCCTTGTGAGGCTGGGGCAGACGGCAACGGGAAACCACTGCTTCTATTACTTGTCAAGAGAGTCAAGCATCTTGATGCTGACCACGATCCTCAGAAATGAGGGACCGAATTCAGAAAGAATGCATTATTAGTAAGTGGAAATCTAAACCTTTAGAAGAGAGTATTGTACATATTTTGTCATAGGTTGCAGATTTGTTGCGGAAGCAACATAGTATATGATACTTACAAAATGCATATGAGTATTCAGCAATCACGAAATTGACTTAATGTCCTTTTTCAGGTAAGTTAACTGTAACTTGACATAAGAGGATACAATTTTCTTGGTTATTGAAAATAGCTTAAAAACAAAAGGCTGAACTTTAGCTTTCTATTGTTATGCTATGTTTTATTAAATTTTGGACTTGTATATATTAGAAAGCTTAAACTGTAACAAATGATCAATAATTAGGCAATCTTCTCACAGAGCCGAGGGTATTTCATCGGAATAAACGCAAAAACGTCAAATATTTAGATGACGCAGAGTCACGTCGCCTGCGCATCAATATTTCATTTATTCAAAACTGCCAAAAACCCTGCCATTGAATATTCGGACGAGCGACGCGACGTGTTTGCATCTGAGCGCGCTCACTAAAAACTGCATTCAAACGAGCCGAGTATTTTACGACAGGGCTGTCGAATTTTGCTTTTATAATACAAATTTCTCAATTATTCTCCAACTGATTTCAATCTTAAAACTACTAGATCTTTTAAGTAGACTTAAACCATAGAACGTAGAATATTTCCTTGAAACATTTCTAAATTTATATTAACTTACGACTGAATTACGTAAATAAATACATAACAATGTTTAGCAATAAGATTTAAGAGCAAACTATTGTATTTCTTGGAATCCTTAAAGCTTAGATTGGTTAAGTTTGAATGGTATTCCGACAAAATATCGAAGTACCGACCCTATATGCCCCTCCCCCCGAAGATACAGGGCTTCATTCACACGGCGCAGACGAATTGAGCGCAATTAAACCAAAAGCAGCGACAATCACATTGAGATTTTTTTCTCTGAGGCCGAGAGAGCGCAGCATCTCATCATTTTATTGAGTTTTTGTCTCGCCTTGTTATTGCATAGCGTTTATAGTTAATAAAGCATTATTTTATGAATATTTGCCAAGAAATTTAAACCACCACATTTCAATTATCGATACTTTAAACACTCTAAAAGATTTTTTTTCCTATATTAGTAAAAATTTTTTTGTTACAATAACATCTATATTGAAAATATTCTATCAAAAACTTTAGAATTCAAAATTACTGATACTTATCGTGATTCAAGTTGTAAGATTCGAAATATTCTGTTTCGATTTCTTCTCAATATATTTAGTTGAAAATGTAGTGAAGAAATTTCAACTTATATATTAAAATAGTTAATGTAATGTAAAATAATGTAAATAATGAAAGCGGTTAATAAATATGTATCCGATACGTAGCGGCCTATATTCGGGGCCAATCTGTTATCTATCTGAGATGGCCATACAAGGGCTCGACTCAGATCGCTTGGGAAAAGCGTTGGCAGGGATCTCGACAAAAACTTACAAATAAGTAACTTTCTCTCACATAACTTATGGAAAAACGGTAATCGAGAACTCGCTTGAAATTGAAATGAGAATATTATACTATATAAAGATATTTACAATTTTTTGTTTTTTCTCTATTATAACAATATTTTTAAAAATTGAGCTTAGTTTTTTATTTATTTGCTTGACGTAAATATAGTATGGTATATATTATATCGTATATTTATTTTAATACATTTTAAGTCGGGTTAAGTTAAGAGTCAGTGTAACTTTGATCGCCATATTTACACGTAATTCAGCTGTAGTGAACATTCTATAGAAATTTTTGTATAGAAGTAAATTGCGATATTTATATGAAACATGTAAGTTGAGTAAAAAATAATATATGGATGTAAGACATGATATTGTTTGGTGTAACAAGAGCCTACGTTTTAGCTGCCTAAACACTTTCACCATCAATCATTGGTAAGGTGCCTATAGACTCCATTCGGAAGCTCGCTATCCCATAATATTATTATAATATAGCAGTTTTTGCAGTACCATATTATAAAATTTACCATTAAATTAAAAAAAATAAATTAAATTAAATTATATAAATCATATTATAAATTGAACAATGTATTAACTGCATTGATTGCAAGCCTCTGTTTCGGGTGGAATAAATGAACAATTATACTTACAAAATACATATACATATATAGTATAGATACCAAACAACATCCTAGTACAAAGCATTACCAAATTTAGGTGAAACATAATTTTACGCCCTGATATAAATATAAAGAACTATTTTAAAGTGGGTTGGGTAAGTAACACAATGGAAAAATTAAAAATGCTGTTTAATTGTGTATTATGAAATTAGTTTGGACGCCTTTATTTCCGTTGTCATTGTGTTAAATCTATTAAAAATGTTACAAATATTAATATGTATTCCCTCATAAAATGAAGTTGGTTTGAACATTAGATTCATACTTATATAAAAGTGATAGATAAAAAGATAATGTCGCATTGAGCACGCTGACAATGTTTCCCAGGCGACAGTCGCGCTACAACCCTGGTGAGTGACCGGACTTCATACATTTTCATAGGGTTTGCGAAAAACGCGGCGACATCTAGCGACCGTAATTGATGCTGTTCCCAGCACTTCTCTGAAAACGACTAGATCATTGATGCGTTCATTGAATACGCTGCAATGACGTAGCGTCACGTAGCAATGTGAATAACGCGGATATCATACTAAGAACTTATCATCATAACCTGCAATTGTATCACTTATGTTTTTCAATAGAAAACTAGAGCGATTGATACCTTACAATAAGTATTATAGACCAAAGTCATACGCTTCGTCGTTCTGTTTGTTTGCGTTTAACTTAAATACTACTGAATGAATAAGGATATTTTGAAACAGATATTTATGAAAAAAGCCTAAATGTATGTATATAAATTGTCGAAATATTTTGTAATTTGTCTGACATATGATTGTAATCATTAATAGTAAAAATCAGGCAATGGGAAGATTTCATAAAAACGCTCTTAAATCGATATGGTGGGATATTTCTCTTTATATATCTAAAAACAAATGCATCTTCTCATACCTTTAAAGATTTTTATAGTATAGCGGACAATGGGGCAGGTGGGTCTCCTATTTGGTAAGAGACCACCGCCTTCCATGAAAAACCGCACCAAAATCCGCGCATTCTTTGCGTAGCCGGCTTTTTAAGGGCCTCTGATATCCACTGACTCAGCGAGACCCAGTAAAAGTACCGTTTCACGCTGAGTATTCTGTGAGCCCGTGGTATCACTTCGGACTTGCCGGCCTAATTAGTGCGTCAGCATATGCTTCAGCATGGCTCTCCCACGGGTGAATTACAGCTATTCTTTCTAAAATAATAGCATTAAATGGAAAACAATATCAAACCTTATCGTCTTTGGCCATATTTTGAAATTTACGAAATGCGAGCTTAAATTTACTAACTACTAACTACTAAAACTACCTTTAAATAGGTAATGCAGAATTTAAATAGAAAATTAAACCTATAATGCCTAGCGCTATTCAACAATACAAAAATTACAAAATGATGGTTCATTTCTGAATCAACTATGACTTACAGTTTTTTACACAACTATTATACTCAAAACTGTTGATAGAAAATCTTAACAGCTATCTCCGGAGTAAAAAATTCACTAAATCCACAATAACGCTCAGTTCCGTTGAATAGTGCAAAGAAGTATAAATATTTGCCAACATTTTCAGCAAGCACAGCATATTCCCACGGTGCCAAAACAAATCTGCCGGTTATGGCTCGCTTTTTACAGCGCCCGTGCACCTGCCGCCTCTGAAGACTCGTTCTTTGCTCTACATCTCATCCACAGTATTTATTGTAATTAGAATGATTTACTATCAAATTTATTATTACTTTATGGCTCCGTAATATTAGGCGGAATTAAAAATTATTACGACTAACATAGTTGATCTATTTTATAGTAATAGATGTTTCGGAGATATAATTAAAATAATAGCCTTCTTAAATACATTATCTACATAAATTTAAAAAAACTAATAATGTTGTGTCTTGGACATCAATCAGTTTTTTTGGTTCATTTTTTTTGGAACTTAAGATATATACTTAATTTGAATGGTAAACATAGAGATACATCTTAAAAAACTCCAGCATAGTACCACTGTACTAAACTTATGTTACATTATTTCCTCTCCGAATTTTGATAATAATTGCTCTCAAAGACAGTAAAACGATTACTTTGAAATGCTGTTTTAAATCGAACACCGAATGTGGTGCCGTCAAGTAAAAAGCATGTAAAATTTATTATAAAACTTTAGCGATATTTTTACGCAAGACCAATAGTAACCTATCGTGGTTTTTATCAAAACGATCGATTTAATTTCGTAATTGGCTATTGAGCATTTTTCTGTCGCCGTCGGCTCAGTACTATTCAATTAAAATGTATGTAGGCACACATCTGGTTATTTCGAAAGTGCATTTTCATGTTTGAAATTCAGAGCGAGATATATAAGTATTTAAATGAGTGCAATAAAAGGCCATTCGCATACATAATGTTGTACTAGAGTCTAGCATTGATTTTGGAATGTATAATACAAGTGAAGTTATTTTTTACTAAAATCTGAATGCAAGTGAAAGAAGATTGTGTAAACTATATTAACCAATATGAAATTCTATGTAGGTAAAGTGGGAGAGTCATGGTGAAGCATATGGTGACAAACTTATTAGGCCCAGCGGGTAATAGAAAATACTGTTTTTAGTTCAGTGAGTGAGGATACCGGAGATCTTGTAAAAAATCTGTACTAAACAAAGCTTATAACAGAAAAAAATACATAGAAGATAAAGATGCATGGAAACTTCTGCACAAGCACCAACTGGTACCTTATAAACTAGTAAACATAAGTAAACCAACTATTGTTAATTTGGCGTTAAAAAAAAATATGTTGGTTCTTCTAGTAGAGGTATATCTTCCGCACCAATGGTAGCTTTACTATTGTAAATTGACTTGCTAAAGTGAGAGGTTATGGACTATTTGAAATGTTTTTTTTTAGTTTGATTTTGGAGGCTCATAAATTTTCGCTTGCCGGTTAATTGGTAAGAAAAGCCGACAGCGTAACCAAAACATCTAACGCGTAGTTACTAATTTGCGTTAGCGAAAGAACTCTCTACTAAGAATACTATGGTGAGACCTGCCTCCTCCATTGTTCTCTAGGTCATAAAATCAGTGTTTAAATGTAACAGCAAGTTTTAAATTTAAGATTTAATTAAATTAATATTTGGATTTATCCTAAATCTAAATTTCAATACCTCCTTCTCGGCAGGTTATACTGCCATACTGTCACTGTCTACGAAAATAAATACATTTAAAACGTCTTCCAATAGGTAAATGGTAGCACGTTCTATTTCTTCTTTTTCAATTATTTTCCTAAATATTCTCTGTGAACAGGTACGTTATGTACATATCTCGCTTATATCGTTACTTTTTGCGCATGAAACTGTTCAACATTCCCCATGTAACATTAACTAGGAACATTTGCTAAGTGTTGCTAATCTATTATGTGTTTTTTAGCGTCTGTCAATCATTTCTATCAGCGACCGGCTGAGGCGCCAGTGCTACTTTACCTAGGGCTGGGCTTAATATATTCTCCTAATTATTAAAAGTATATGACGTTTGGAAAGTCTTAGAGAAATGTAAATGGGATCGTTTTTTTTCCTATAGCGGACAACGGAGCAGGTTGGTCTCCTATAGGTATGATAAGAGAATACCGCCGCTCATAATCAACCGCGTCACAGTCCGCGCATTGGTTGTGTTGCCGGCTTTTTACGCCGCTTAAGCAGCACTTTTAAGGGCCTCCGATATCCTAAATCACTCTGCGAAACATAGTACAAGTACCGTTTCACGCTGAGTATTCTGTTGATCTGCGTATTTCCTTTCACATTGTTTTACACTGGAAAGCAATTGATGTTTCTTTTTCTACAGTCCGACCTTTATTCGTATAAAAAAGTTCCAATTTGTATCTGTGTACTAATGAATATTTTATATTTACAATTATAACTCAAAATATCGTGAATTAATGACGGAAAATAACCTAGAAGAAATGAATTTTTCATGAAACTTCATACTCAATTCACGATTCGAAACAGTTACTACAAAAGTATTTAGTAGTAGCCCTAGGCTTATAAAATTAATATTTTCCGGGATGAAATTCCGATGTATCCTCGCATCTTGACCATTCTATGAGAAAGTTCACAGTAGTTATCACGTCTTAATTGATTATATGACAAGTTTTTTTCTTAACGATTAAATGGAATGTGTACCTAATGTAATGTAAAATAGGCATCTTATTTTAGGGATTTATTTAAATATCTATTTATATATCAAATATCTGAAGAAAATTTATAACTTATTCGGTTTTTCGAAGGCTTTGATAGTGGTCGAATGAATATATTGACACTGTCTCATTCGTGGGAGAGCCATGGTGAAACATTTAATGATACACTAATTGAGGCGGCTCGTCCGAATTGATGTCACATAATACTAACATGAAGTAGTACTTGTACTGTTTTTCTCTGAGTGAGGATATTAGAGGTCCTTTAAAATTTCGCTTAAGTGAGGTAAAATGTGCAGACTGTGGCACCAGTAGTCCGTGGGCGGCAGTGTTTCCTTATCATATAGGAGACTCACCCGCTCTGTTGTCCGCTATACCATAAAAATTTGACGTGGTTGCCCATGAGCTGGTGATATTTTAACGTAGAAAAGTCCCTGTGCTCCGTTGTCCGCTATGCAATAAAAAAATTCAAACACTAAAGGTAAGTTAAGGTGTCATTCTTATTCTTATTATTTCAACTATGTGATGTGATGCATTCGTGAAAGAAAGCAATAAGTTTTAAGTATCTTCTATATTGGGCGAGTTTATGTCGTTCTGAGATTTGTCATTGACAGCCGAAAAGCGACGTGTATGGTTATGTATATGCTTGTCCATTCATTGCAAGTTACATTTACATATAAATACTGACTAACTATATCATTTGAATTTAAAATGTTAAAGATTCTGACCTCGTGTTTCATTGATTGCTATGGGTACATTACTTGCTGAAAAAAGAAAGATCAGTTTAAATTAAAATACAACTATTTCTATAAATTTCTCGTATTAAATTAATTGATGCAGATAATTTTAATCTAACTCTACCTGATTTCATATTCATTCAGAAATAAAGTCAATGAAATCGAGTTTTCTACATACAAATTTTTGATATCGTAAAGAAAAATATTAACTATTTTTTAATTTCAATGTTTTGCATATTAATAGGAATTAGGCACTCTATTGATTTATGATTTAGCTTTTATCAAAGTGTACTGTATATTTAATAAAACAGTGACATTTATTTAGAAAGCGGTCGCTTATTTCACGAAAACCTGACCACACTTCACATGCACTTTTTGTGAGTCGGCATCATTCATAGCATCTCAGTCACGTAAAGGCTTAATGATTTTCATGAAGCAATGTAATGCAGCAGGTAATGCTAAGTCAGTATTTTTATAACGTTTTTTTTTATATAACATACATCGTTTAGCGTGTTTCAAACGATATAGCATGAGTAGGGAAAAACGCGCAGTGTACTACGCCTTGTTGCTTCTATCGTATGTTGTAAGTATAGGTCGTAGTTCCCACGGCCCGTAGCGGTCACCATTAAAGGATCTCGTCGCACCGGGCTCGTAATTAAACCGCAAATGAACGTTTACATTGTGATTTATAGAATTGCATATTTTAAATGTGTACGTGAAACTAATCACTTTTTGCAATGTCACCTCAACATCTAAGCGTTCCATGTGTTTATGGAAATTCATTTAAGTGCCATTGAGTTGGTTCCTTGCAACATGTTCTACAATTTGTCTGTGTCTTGTGTTCAAAGATCAGACAAGTTATACATCGTTATTTTTTATATTTTAGCAACAACAGTGACAACGAAGCAGTTGTGTCTCCTCTATGGTAAGAGAATACCGCCGACCATGGACAATCGCGCCACACTCCGTGCATTGGTTGTGTTGCCGGTTTTTTACATCACTTAAGCAGCATTTTTGATGGCCTCCGATATCCTCACTCAGAAAAACACAGTAGAAGCACCGTTTCAAGTACAACTACCATTTCGCGTTGAATATTCTGTGAGCCCGTGGTAAATTCTGATAAAATCTTTTGATTTAATGTTGTTTAGGAAATATGTAATTAAATTTTATTTATGAAATGTAATTTATAAACAAATTTTTATTCATGAATATTATAGTTTTTTTTAAATATTAACTTTTGTCCATTCTTTTGTGTCTATAGTCAAGAAATTATATAAAGATTCTTAAATTGAGTATAAAATATCAACTGTCAAATGTCAACTTCGTAATGAACAATCGGATCTGAAGTACTCTGTCAGATTAAAAAAAAACTTATATTGTCGTTTCTTGTTAGCAAAGAAACAAATACAGTTTGTTTTAATATAAAATAACATTAGTATCTTTTATACATATAATTATTATATATAAATATTGAGCATTTAATATTTTATAATCCAAATATGTCACGTAATGCTTAATATCAAGGAACCATAATTTCTATTGTGAAGTTGAATGATGGGATGGGCTTCAGCAATTTGAAAATAGCAAAACGACTCACTGGTTATGGAACATGTAGAACACTTTGTTATGCAGTGTGCAGTGGGCAGTTGCAGATGCGATAAATTGCGAGTGTTACGGACCGTTGCGGTTTTTTACGAAATTCGGGCGAGTCGGCAGCTTTGAGCCGCGCAGGAATCTTTATTAGCACCTACTACACTTGTTTCTTCTTAGAAATATTTAACGCAAAAAGTATGAATAAATTGCAATCGTACATACGACTGAATCGAGGGGAGGAAAATCGCTAACGTGTTATTGAAAGTCCAGATAATCTACATACTTCTTGGTTTTAGAATATAAGAAAATCCTATTATTTTAGCAAATATGCATTGCATATATATACATATATGCAAAACAAAATACCTCTAGTAACGAGACTAAACCCAGTCTGGTATTATTGCGCTAAAGATTAAATCTCAGACCATTTTATTACTGATAAATATGTTGCATTATTGTCTTTTTATTTACAAAACTGCATAGCGAGCGCTTGGGCGGTGGTACGTGGGGCGGCCGGGCGATTGCAGGTGGGCGGGCGAGGTAGACGGGGAGGCGACGGGCACCTGCCGCAATATCCTATTTATGAATAATGTTTTATTCTAACAGCGTGCGACCCCGCGCCTCCGCGCGCGCCTTTGCTCCTCCAGGTTGGCCATACATATCTACTTAAATAGATGTGTTCATTTAATGAGACCTCCATATAGATATCATAATGAACATTTCGTTGAGCAAAAATGTGAATACATTTTGACAAAGTCGGAGTTATTAATTTCTGAAAGAATCTTGAAATAATTTGGATTGGATTTTTTTGGTATTTTCATTTTGATAAATTGTCAAACGTAACTACTAAAGTTTTTATATAAATATTCGGTCCCTGATATTCTTTAAGTGTCATATTTCTGCCGTCAATTAATTACTTAACAATGTGAATCATAATGAATTGTAAGTTCTTTGCTTTAAATATTCACTTTTGTTGCTTCGTTCTATTGGTAAATGCAGTAACTATGTTTTTGAGTAAATACTTTATTCAATAAATTTAGTTAAGATTGGCAAAGTTTATCGCGATAAATTTAACTCTGCAACCTTTTAAAAAGTTTCATAAACAGGAAAGCTCCCATATGCGACACAATTTTCTCGGAAAGCATTATATTTTCATACTATAGTAAAATTGTCCAATTTCTTTCGCGTTCCGTTTTCTGCACCTCACATTATTATGATTTACTGTAGCAGTTGCAACGCTGCAGACCCCTCCCCCTCCCACCGGGTCCCGTTACACTCTTGGGGGGTAAGGAGTCTTCGTAATAAAGCCGGCCATATTTCACACTTAGCGCGTAATGAGCGCGCGCCCAAATAATTGGATCACGTACATAACTCATTATTACCTCGCACCTCTGCGAATGTATCATTACTTGACCCCCCCCCCCAGTCCTTTGACCCCCTATCTCCACCCACCACCCGGTCACCTCATACAAATACAATACTTAGAAGTTGCAATGCGAATGTCTTATTGTCTAACTTTGATGATAGTTGCTAAAGTCACTGTCTTTGAGTAGCTATACCTCCTTTGTTTTAACTGAGTTGTTACAGTCTGTAGTATGGCGTGAAATGTTAATATAATGTATCGCTTCGTATATCTTCTCATAGTCATACCATTGTTGAGGTTTTGGTTTTAATTTACTAAACATATGTTTAGTTCCTTTTATATTTGTAAAATGTTTGAGAGCCATGCTGAAGCATATGTTGACGCATTAATGGGGGCAGTTCGTCTGAAGTGATACCACTGAGTCACAGAATGCTCAACGTGAAACGGTACTTGTACTGTGTTTCGCTGAGTGAGTGAGGATATAGGCCCATAAAAATGCCGCTAAAGTGGCGTAAAAAGACGGCAACATAACAATGTGCAGACTGTGGCGCAGTTGTCCATGGGCGGCGTTGTTTATTTAACATATAGGAGAGCCACCTGCTCCGTTGTTCGCTATACTAAAAAAAGAGTTTTATAAAAATAATGCTTGTTAGAATTATGTGTTAATTATAGAATATGTTTGTTTGAATCCCTTTCGCCTTTAAGATACTTGAACGATTTCTTCACCGCTTGGAGAAGAATGTTACATGCTTTTGAAGCGGACACAAATAATTTATAACGTATAAAATATAGGCGAAATATTAAAATGTCAGACAAAATATTACAATCGAGTCATATAAAGAAGCAGATCGCTCTGCGCGCACGCAACTGGTGCGGTGTTATTCAACTCTGACATTAGCCTGTAAATTCACCCTTTTTTCCTATGAATATGTAAATAGAAGAAAGTTCTCGCGCTTAAATTGCAGCTGCTGTAATTGGCATTGGGCTTACTGTTTTTGCTTTGCTAGTGTTGTGCCCTCTCTAACATGAGTTACTAACAAGGCACTGTAGCCAAATTAATGAACTAAATTTTAAAAATTAAAATAAAACTATTACTGAATTTTAATCTTTGTAATATCTCTTATTGTTGTATTTAGTTTCAGTTATCAAAATAATTATTAATTGAAAATTAAGTAAAAATTTCGAAACATAAAAATAAATAACGATATTTATAAATGATACATAATTAATTTTAATAATAGTTATACTCTTTGACACTTTTCTTGTTTAAGTTCCTCTATACGTTAATTTAAAATGTCAGGACTGTATAAATTAGCCAACAATACCAATCACCATTAAATGTAATGACTAAATCGGAGGCTCTTGAAATTACACTGTTAAAGCGGCGTAAACAGCCGGCAACACAATTTTCCTAGCTATCCATGAGCTACGGTGCTCTCTGACCATAGAGGACACCCGCCTGCTCTATTGTCCGCCATAAAAATCGATATACCGAAGAGACGTGCCTAGTAAATTTTCAACTGGTGTGTATGTTAGCATGTGCCGAGCGGTACGATAAATCCGTCCAAGACGTAAGTGGAGCGTGGTGCTTGGCGGATTTACGTGCTTTCGTCGTCCATGATATTGTTACCACAATAGCTCATTAATTACATCGGTTTTACATTATTACGTATGATTTAGGACTTACTCGACGCTATAACTTCTTCTATATGAAGAGGTAAGATGGCAAACGAAACAGCTGTTGGGCTAGCCCCGGACTAATACTAATAAATAACAACCATTATACACTTTCAAATTTTTTACTGCAAATTTAGCAGTATAAATATTTAGGATTCTTTTGAAAATTAATAGTGAATAAAATAAAAGCCTCTAACTTAAGTGGTTTAATAGGTCTACCACGAAGCCAGACGTATCGGTTTCGAATCACGGTTTGGAAATTATAATTTTATTTATAATTTATTAGGTCTCTGGAAGGGCTTTGCAGTGGCTGGCCTAGTGTGCCGCTTACAATGCCGCTTAAGTGGCGTAAAAAACCGGCAACACAAGCAATGCGCAGACTGAAGCGCGGTTGTCCATTGGCGGCGGTGTTTTCTTACCATATAGGAGACCCACCTGCTCCGTTGTCCGCGATACTATAAATGAACTCATTATTAAACCAAATATACCAATTGAAATTTTTGTTTTAAAGATGCCGATATAACAATTGATATCATTACTAAATCGTCCAGTAAATTATATGCTTGTTTTGTGTAAATAAATTTGTTAAAGGTGGAGGAGTACCTTAAGATTTAAAAAATACTCGTCAGATTGGTAATTCTTCGAGTTCTTTTTATTTAAAAGTAACGTAAACAATAGGGATACACAAAAATTATGAGGGTTAGTTTAAAAAAGGGTAACGATCTGCTGTATGTCCACCACGAGTGGCTGAGCACCATTTTTCAGGGGCCCTATACACACAAACAATAAAACACAAATATAATTGTTGCAGCTCAGTTAATTATACTGTCACCACTATTCTATAGAAACCACACAATGCATTATTATTGTTTCCTATAATAGCTCTTGTTCCGGGCTATTGGTTGCGCTTGCGCCGGAGAAAGCGAGTGCATCCGAGCCGGGACGTTGCACAAAAAGTATCCCGTTAGTCAGGGTCAAGGTGTCCCATGCACCCGCGGGGTATTAGGCAGGCGCTTGTGCTATAAATAATTGACCTAGTCGACGTCATGCTTCCACGATTCCCTGTTGCTTGAAAAACTTAACGATGCATTCTGTTGAGTGAAATCGACACAACTAGGTAAAGTTGTAATTTAATACATACAGAATGGTATAAGAATTATATTAGAAGAAAAACTTGCTTTGTTAAAATTCATTATGTAAATTAAAAAAAAATAAACTTAGTGTCCTCGTAGCTTAATGCTTTTAAAAGTGTACCATAAGGCGAGAGGTATCGGGTTCGAATTCCGATCTGGACAATTATAATGGTAACGCACTAATTGGGCCGGCTCCATTGAAGTCATACCACGGGCTCTCAGAATACTCAGAGTGAAACGGAACTAGTACTGTATTTCGCAAAGTGAGGGAGGATATCGGAGACCCTTAAAAATGCCGCTTAAGTGGCGTAAAAACCCGACTACTGTACAGGAGACCCAGCTTAGACAAAAAACTTTGCATAATAAGCCCGGCAACGCACCCGCGGTGCTGCTAGAACTGGCGGCACTGTTAATCACTCGTCCTAAATTCTTCTACTAATTTGCCTCTAGATTTTTACTGTTAAAACTTTTTTAGCTATAGAGTATGATATTATTTAGTAGATTTTTGTTATAAAGACACATTCTGCGTCTTATATAGATAATGTAAGGGTACATTTATTGGTAAAAAGGGGTTTTGGTCACCCGAGAGAGATGAACAAATGATAAGTAATGTCTCTGACACAAAATAAATTTTTGCTTTTAAAAAAGCATAATAGTGTATTCTTTGTACAATATTTGTATCTATTTTCAAGTAATTCTTCGATCACGTATTTTTGGTCTATTAAATTGAACTGTTAATATGGAATGTTTAATTTTGTTTCAGGTACCTACACCAAATGGCAATTATATTACACCTCTGGATACAAATGAGAGAAATAAAGATATTATTATTACTAAAATAATTTATTATTATTTTTAATAAAATAAAAACTATTATTATATATTATAGTAATTAGTGGCCAATAGATTTGTTCATAAATAAGCTTTATTTATAAATAAAAACTTAAGAACTAAAGCTTTGATATTGTTTGTTTTAAGGTTATGTTATAACAAATCTTTTTTTATATGGTATAGCGGCCAATGGAGCTGGTGGGTCTCTTATATAGAAAGAAGAAGAACACCACCGCCCAAGGACAACCGCGCCACAGTCCGTGCATCGGCTATGTTGCCGGCTTTATATCCTCACTCACTACTCAACTACTGTTTCACACTGAGTATTCTGTGAGCCTGTGGTATCACTTCAGACGAGCCGGCCAATTAGTGCGTCTGCATATGCTTCAACATGGCTTTCCCAAGAGTATGACAGTTTTCAGACACTCACCCAGCCACTATCAAGCCCTGCCACAGACCGAATAAATTATAAATTAAATTATAATTTTTAATTGTTCGGACCATGATTCGACCCCGATACCTCTCGCTTCATGGTAGACTTATTAAGCCACTTAGCTACGATTCTCTCAAAAATAAAATAAAAACTAATCTATTTTTAATGTTGTGAGCGTTATATCAAAATGTTGTGAGTGAAATATGCTACACCACAGCCCATAAAATAGTGAGAAACGTAATAGATTTTGTACTATCTAGTTATGGACCATTTTATAACGAAGATCGTGACAGTGAATACTGCGATGGTAAACTGATAAATATTTTAAAGTACAGGTCCTACACGGTGGTCCCCAATACTAAGGAAATACTACTTTATCATTAACCACGTTTTAATTATGATGTTAGCAGCTAAAAGCTTCTTAATTAACCATGTAAGAGCAAAAATATAAGTACCATGGTACGACGGATAGAATTGCTAAACCCTTATTGATTTGACAAATCGCGTTACTCTACCCGAGTGGCTAGTCAGTTGCTTTTAGATTTTTTTCGCTAGAATTAGATTATGTCGTATAAATTGTAATAAATAGATCGCAGGGTGCGGCATCTTATGAAAGATCTACTTCATTAACAAATATAACCTTATTTTGTAAATGGAAAGACCATAAACAGCTTCCAACTGCAAATACCAATGCAATTTTGGGGCCACGATGCTTAGCGGCATGTAACAGTGATACGGGTACTGGGTTCAATCCCTGGTTTACAAAGAATATATAGTTAAATTTACAAACTCGAAGCTTAATGGTTTTAAAACTGTAGTATGAAGCGAGAGGTTTCGGGTTTAAATTCCGGTCCGAATAATTATAATTTACTTGGTCTCTGGAAAGACTTGATAGTGGCCGGCTTTAATAATGTCGCAACCTTGGGAGAGCCATGCTGACGCACTAATTTTTCGGCTCGTTCGAAGAATACCACGGGCTCACAGAATAAACAGCATGATACAAGTACCCTACTTGTACAGTGTTTCTCACAGTGAGTAAAAATATCGGATGCCCTTAAAAGTGCAGCATAAGCGGCGTAATAAGCCGGCAACACAACCAATGCCCGGAATGTGGAGTGATTGTTTATGGGCGGCATTGTTCTTACCATATTGGAGACCCACCTGCTCCGGTGTACGCTATAGAATAAAAAAAATTGTTAACTTGTTACTCTTTTGGAAAGGTTTGACATGAGCCAGGCGAGTGTCTTTATACTGTAGGTATCTACTATCCGTGGGAGAGCCATGCGTAAGTAGATGCTGACGCAGTATTTGGGTCAGCTCGTTTAGAATGGATACCACGAACTCATAGAATACTAGCGTATAACAGTACTTGTACTGTTCCACAGTGTAAGTGAGTATTCCAACGTAAGGTGAAGAGCGGCGTTGATATGTCACCCGATCACTCCGTCGTCCGCTATATATATAATTTAAAAAAAAACCAGTCTCCGAATCATAAGAAACGTCAAGTATAAAACAATGCGATTCTCACGGAACAAATGACGAGCAATCGCAAAAACTTACCGAAATATTGGAGAGGCCGAGAAAATATTATATTACGAGCCGCGACATGTTTATGGCCCGTTGATAATATTGCTTTTTCTGTCATAACATATTATAAGATATGCGCTGATATTGTCAATGTTTTCCATACATTGACGAAGCTAGGGACAGGGTCTTTTTTTAATGATAGGTATAGCGGATAACGGAGGAGGTAGATCTTCACACAGCCGCCCATGAACAATCACGCTACAGTCCGGCATTGGTTGTGATGCCAGTTTTTACGCCACTTACGCTGCATTTTCAAGGGCCTCCGATATCTCAATTCACTCAGCGAAACACAGTAAAGCACCGATTCAACTACAATTTCCTTGGCTCTCTGACTGGTCAACGGTTTGCAATTAGATTATAGTCTAGAATGGTTAATGAGGATTAAGAACTTGGGATAAGCCGTTAAAAAGCTGACATTGGCTTAAGGATAAAAACTAACTGATGCGGCGTCGGCGAGTGAATCGCAGATTGTTACATAATCAGTCAAATGTGCTAACATGAGCGCTAAAAAGGCGCCCTTGAGAAAAACTAATAATTAATCTACGTACGAAGTACTAGAAGAATTAAAATTCAGTTTATAAATGACTCTAGACTGGCGGAAAAGTTGTGTTAGCTACTAGCACCGCAGTGTCTATGACCTACCATTATCTAAGTTTAACATTTCTAAATAAATCCGCTTTGTGTTGGTATTTTAATAGCGTTACTGGATTCAACAATCTCGGCAGATGACGCTCTGCCAAGTGCGGCATCTGCCGACTTAAGTGACGTTTTTTATTATAATTCGGCTAATTTAAACAATAAGTTATTGATCATAACTTATATAATATTCGGATCTATAAGCTATATTACTATTTACGGCTCTCAACAATCTGTAGGCGGAGACCTCTCAAGTTCTTCGGACACACGGTCAGGCTTGACCCAGACAGTCTGAAGTGGTTGATTACTGGTAGTGTGAAAGGAAAGAGAGCGAAAGATGGTCCCGGACGGTGGAATTGGAAAGATCGAAATGGCGACGGACAAGGATGTCTGGAAGGAAGTGGTGGACAGAGTCACGCATAATAGACACATCCCTCAGTGATATGGTTGTGACGAAGAAGCTATATTATTGCAAACTTTCATTAAAATCTATTTTTTAGCTTTTCGTGAAAACGAACATAAATCCATACTTCTATCCATACTTAGAAGCTTTCGCGTTTATAATATTAGTAGGATATTAGTTGCTCGGAAGATGCGTAAAAACTGGTCCATTCATATGCACGGGGCAAAGAGGGGCCAGAGAGGAGCGGTCAGTTTTTGCCCGCTGCCAGGCGGACGTTCCCCGCGTTTTATTTGTAAATTGGGCGACCGGCGACCGCCGCAACTAACGAGACGACCGAGCGTCATTCAAATGCGCGACTAGTTTTTGTCGCCGCGCATAATTGAATACGAATAGCGGCCTCGGAATGAATCTAATGCGGGTTGTAATGAGCGAAGCGCGCGGGACTTGGCATCCTGTCGCGCCAACACACGCTCGCTGCTTGCGAGCGCGCACTTAGATTCCTTCTATCTCCCGGATAATTATCCTACAGGATGCTGCTTAATGAGCCAGCAGCATCTTTATTCGATTGATAATCACTTGCAAATATTTCCTAGCTAATGTTTTGCTTGTCGTTTGAATCATCTTCAGTATAAAAAGAGAGAATTAGTTCATTTCCTCTAGAATATTCAATATGCAAGAACATGGTTGTGCCAGCATTCCTTATTTCGAAGATTTTAAGAGTGTTGCGGTGGTTTGGCGTTCTTCCAGTCGAGCTGTGTGACTACAGCTTTACTGAATGTCTAAAATTGAACACTTCCGCAGTTATATACATTATGCATAGTATCAATCGCAGTAAAATGAGAAAATCACCCAGTTTAATTAACTCAATTAAATTAAAATGTTAGTTAACTATAAGGTATTATAATATTACCATAACATACTATTATTATCATATTGGATTTTTAAATATTTCTTTTAGTTTATACAGATGTAGGTGAGTATGTGATAACCAATTATAAGGGCTTATGCAGCAAACAATAAAATAAAATATATCTTTATTCACATATAACGTACCTACTATTCTGTAGCGGACAACAGATAAGGTGGGTTTCCTATATGGTAAGAGTACACCGCCGCCCATGAACAACTGCGCCACAGTCCACGAAATTGTTGTGTTGCCGGCTTACGCAGCTCAAGCGGCATTTTTAAGGGCCTCCGATATCCTCACTCACTATGCGAAACACACGGTGAGTATTCTGTGAGCCTGTGGTATAACTTCGGATGAGCTGACCAAATTAGTGCGTCAGCCTGGCTCTATTACGGGTGCGACAGTATTATCACACTCGCCCGGCCACTGTCAAGCACTTCCAGAGACCGAATAAATTATAAATTAAATTATAATTGGCCGACCCGGGATTCGAACCCGATATCTCTCGTTTAATGATACAGATTCAAATCCATTAAGCTACGAGACTCTCGATGTACCTACCTACTTATGAACATCACATAGTGCGCCTATATCTTAAAAGTACCTACAGCTTAGAAATTCATATGGATTAGCATTTATTCTAAACATGTTCACAAATTGAAATATATTTTGAACAGGAGAATTTCCAAACGAAATTATTTTTAATAAAGCTTTATTATTAATTAATTTCCACTTAATGTAAGATTAGAATTTATTTAGTGACAAATCTTGTACCTTGTCTAGGATTTTGTTGAAGTGCAACAAGCAGCCACAAGTCATGTGTCACACGTGAATGGGTGAAGTGATTAAGTTTTTGCTGGCGGAGAGCCAGTCGCGAGTTCGGTGCATTAGGAATGTCAAATGTGCTAGCCAGTGGCAGGCATATTATTCTTAACGTGTCAAGAGCAATAATTTTACAAAAAACTATTATTACGTACGTTTATTAATTTTTTAATACCTTATATTACAGAATAAAACAAAGGAAACACTTATTCTAACTATATTGTCAACAAGCAATCATATAATTAATAATGTAATTTTTATTATTTCAAATCGTATCAAATGTACCTAAGTAGATACATTTACAAGCGAATTGCAAATTAAATATTCATATTTCTATTCTAATATTAACTTTAACACAGAAATAAAATAAATATACTAAACTCTAAAGAAATATACATCTAAAGTACATATTAGTGTCAGTATTATAAAAAGACTGATGCCTGCCTTATCCAAGCTGAATGATCTTAAAATGTAAAAGTAAATTAAAATTATTGTAAAAATAATATAATTATGGTAAAATAGTATTATTAAAAAATGAATTCGATAAAAAAAACAATAAAACTCAGTTCGGGATGAAGTACCTAGTTTATAGGTCTACCTACCTATTTCCGATAAAAAGAAAAGCTCAGGAAACTTGCAGAAACATCGTAAAATTTAACACGTTTGACCCAAAGAGTCCAATTTTAATATCGAATCCCAGCCCGGACTATTATAAATTATAATTAAATTTATAATTTATTCGGTGT
>DWCF01001183.1:0-33196 GCA_018230265.1 Delias oraia
ATAGGTAAATATAAATTGATTAAATACATCAAAATTTTTCCATCTTCTTCTATATTAAATGCCATAGAAAAATGTTGCTGTCTGTTGTAACAATAAGCTACCGGATCTAATTCCGGCATATTAAAGAAACCAGATTCGTTCCGAATAACTAGATTTTCCTTTTTTTATGGTATAGCGGATAAAGAAGCAAATTGATGGCTTTTTGTCGTGAACAACATTTTTAAGGGCCTTCGATATCCTTATTCACTCAGCGAAACATAGTAGAAGTACCGTTTCAAGTACAACTACCGTTTCACGCTGAATATTATGTGAGCCCGTGGTATCACTTCGAACGAGCCGGCGCAATTTTTTTTTATAGTATGGCGGACAACGGAGAAGGTATATCTCCTATATGCTAAGAGAACACCTCCGCCCATGAACAACCACGCTACAGTTTGTGCATTGGTTGTGTTGCTGGCTTTTTACGCCGCTTAAGCGACACTTTGAACGGCCACCGATACCCTTACTCACTCTGTGAAACACAGTACAAGTACCGTTTCACGCTTAGTATTCTGTGAGCCGGTGGTATCACTTCGGACGAGCCGGCCCAATTTGTGCGTCAGCATATGCTTCAGCATGGCCCTCCCACAGGTGCAACAATATTAAGACACTCGCCCGGCTACTGTTAAGCTCTTCCAGAGACCGAATAAATTATAAATTAAATTATAATTGTCCGGACTGGAATTCGAACTCGATATCAAGAAGCCAGGTTCATGGTACACCTATCAAACCACTTAGCTACGAAGCTCTGAACTTTAACAATTAATGCGCTAGCAAATGCTTCAGCACGGCTCACCTACATTATGTTCCCTTGGTATGATGGCGTGGGTATAGTCCCTTTATTCTTAATGTCATTTGTAAAAGCTGGATAGAGAGACACAAATGATGTTTCTTTTTCATTTCCTAATAAGACTGTCAAGTTTTAAGCAAAATTGTGAGAAACAGTTTTAATGCAATTCACCTCAAAAATGTTTTATTTTCATTTGCACATGAAAATTCATGAGAAATTATGATGGCTCATAATTAAAAGATTTAAATATCAATACGTTCAAAATAAATTTATTACCTGACTAAGGTGACTTTGTATTTTCTTTTATCCAGTCAAGGTAATAGTAAATGGTGTTGTACACATCGGGTACGCCTCTTGCGCATGGCGAGTTGAAGGAAACGATCCCCGTTGCCACGCCATCGCACGCCAAGACACCACCTGAATCACCCTGCAAGACCCAACATTACAACGAACGTACACAAAACAGTTTATATTAGTATGTATTTTATTAGTATTAATTAGTATATAATTAGTTAATATATAACAGTTTATATTAGTTTATATAGTAAATTTATATTTAAACCTAAACCAATACAGACCACATAAATTATTAAACAAAAACAACGTAATAAATGACAAAAACGAGTACACTTACCTGGCATAACCCTCTCCCCTTGTGTTGAGGGTGCATTTTTCTTTTCGTCTATCAGAGTATTTCCTTTATACGGTTTGGAATAATCTTTACATTGCTGGGTGGTTATGGTGTTTACATAAAGGTATTGTAAGTTGACAGGTAATATGTCGTCATCGCCGCTCTAAAAATATAAAGATTTCCTTCAATACAATTGACATTTAGAAGTTCAGATTCCTATAGATAATATACAAAATCTTAACTGGCTGATAAGAATGGACTAAAAAATATTTGAAAATTGCTACATGACTTTCGTTACGCCAAAAAAATTAATATTCACAGAATATGCGAAACAATTATTTTTTATATTTAAATATTGTCAGTTGTTGTCGTTTATTAAGGCTTAATTGTTTTGTTAATTGCAACCAAACTTTAAAATATACAGTTCCATTGAGTATCAATGGACAAAATATAAATTTATTATTCATAGAAGTCTAATTAATATATATTTTTACTTTTTTATATTTTGGCATTTTGAAGTCGGTTGATTTTTTTAGATTATTTCTAGATTTTTCCGTATTTAAAAATCAGTTATATAGAAATCCAAAATATTGTTCTTGTAATCAAATGAAAACATGCTTAACTAAACTTACTAATTTGCCCCAACCGGTCAGTAGACATGACGATGTATCAGTTTAACTTTTTTATCAAGTGTAATTATTCCTTTGGTACTTAAAACGGCAACATTTAAGGTTATTAAACCTGATTTTACCTGACTGGTTATTGAACCTGAACAATTCTTTTACTGATTTCAGATACAGTACCACCTTCTTTTCGTGATAATGTTCCCACAACAGCAAGTATATCCGTAGGTTCTTTACTGAAATTAATATTTAAGAAAATAACAATATAAAATAAATGTAAGGGTAGAGTTATCCCATGGGAAAGCCATGCTAAAGCATATGCTGACGCACTAATTGGGCCGACTCGTACGAAGTGATACCAGGGCTCACAGAATACTCAGCGTGAAACGGTACTTGTACTGTGTTTTGAAGAGTGAGTGAGGATATTGGAGGCCCCTTAAAAGTGCCGCTTAAGCGACGTAAAAAGACTGTGGTGTAGTTGATTATGGGCGGCGGTATTTTTACCTTAGAGGAGGATCTTACCATATATACCATATACCCAAAAAAACCCTAAACAAATTTAATGAATTAACCATAATTACTTTTTAACGCAATGAGCAGCTATTAATATCCATCTGTCCGATATGACAGCGCCCCCACACGAGGTCCTGTTGCTTTTATTTTTCAATGCGACTTGGTAGGGGCCAGGCCTTCCGCTGCATCCTTGCCGCCCACTATTCTGGTCTGAGGCTCAGTATAGCCTATATATTGATATATTGATAGTATATTGATACTATCTATTATATTTTATCGTATATTAAATATTATACATATATGAACCTAATTGTAAAGCAGAAAAAGAAATTACAAGAGTTTTTTAGTTCTGTATAAAATAAAAAATAGCAATTTGACAACAAAACCATAATATGTTTTAGCAGGGAGACCAAATCAAGTAGTAAGTAAAAAAGAATCATTTAAATAGAGGAAAGACATCGATAAACAAATTGTAAACATTTAGAGCACGGTAAAACTTAATAAAAACTTACCTTGTATGCCCCAAACTGCCAAAAGCACGAAAAAGTATATTTTCATGACACCACACATGGTGAAAGATGCGATGGTGATTATGACTGTGTTATATACCAAATTTTCTTCGAATTAAGTAAAAACAGAAATTAAATTTTAACAGAAGTAGATAATTATATAATTGATTTCAAAATGTAATGTATATATTATCGTACAATTTTAAATGTAAAATTGCTGTTTTTTGGTGATATTCTAGTAATTTGTAATCTACTAAGTAGTTTCAGTATTTCTTGGATTCTTTTCTTATTTTTAATTGTTTAGTAATTAAAATTTAGTGACGTTCCCTTAATTTATATCAACTTGAAGCTATAATACAATATTTTAAAGCATTATTAAAAGATAATCTGATTAAAATAAAAAAAATCAGGGCAAATGCATGCCCGCGGCTCCAGCCATGACAAATTTCAGTTTAATGAACAGAATGGACACCTGTTATCTGGATTCGTGACGAAAACGCAGCCTTATTTTTAAATCAGGAATATACGTTACTGACTATTAAGTATTTATTATAGTTGTTGTAAGGCCTATGTCCAGCAGTGGACGTCCTACGGCTGAAATGATGATAGTTGTTCTATTGTATGAAGAAATTACACTCCACACTGTCATAATAGACAGTTATGAAAAAAATATTATTTTCAAATGTTTTTTAAATAATGATACAAAATGATTAAAAAAGGAAAATAATTCAATAATACAATGGCAAAATGAAATATTACAAGCATAATCAGTCACCTTAATAATAAAATACTTCGATTTTGACATTTTACAACGATTTAAACTATAAGATAAATTATATTTGTATGTGGTGGAAGCCAAAAATGTCTTGCCAGTAAACCACACATGGAGTGGGACGTGCATGTGGTTTCGGTCCTTTAACGTGTAATCGCTTGTATCGGTAAAATTACATTTTGGCCCAAGTAAGAATTTCAACTTAGCAAGAACACTTTCTCAGCTTCGTTAAATTATATTATTTTTTCTCACAAAATAAATACTAAATTCAAATAATAAATTCTCATGTTAAAAGCAGTATTTTCCTGGTCAGTTTTATAAAATGAATTTAAAGGGTATTTTTGTATATTTTAGGAGGAAAAGGTATAATAAGTAAGACATTTGATCAGAACTTATAAAAAAAACCGTAACATTCTTGTTTTTGTTGTGGAATTGTGTACAGCCCTTTGGAAATTCAATTGTGTATTCAAAGCGGATAATTATTTTTGTGAAGTTACAGACAAGAGAGCCTCGTAGCTAAATGGTTTTAAAAGTTTACCATGAAGCGTGAGGTATCGGATTCGAATTTCTGTCTGGACAATTTTAAATTAAAATTAAATTGATAATTTATTCGTTCTAAGGACTATCGCACCAATGGCAAGCCATGATGAAGCATATGCTGACGCACAAATTGGGCCATTTTCTCTGAAGCGATACGACGGTCTCACAGAATACTCAACTTGAAATGATAGTTGTATTTGAAACGGTTCTTCTAATATACTTCTCTGAGTGAGAGAGAATATCGGACGTAGGCCCTTATAAAAATGTCTAACTATATTAGTATATGGTGTAAGTAAAATGTAACTTTTGTGAGTAAACCACAAACCGGACATGAAGTGGGACGTACATGTGGTCTCGGTCCTTTACTTTGTTAAACTACATATAACTGGCATTAATATTCATCCAAGCAATTAAAGCAATTAAATTCCTGAATAGTTAAGATTATCAATTTATTAAAACAGTAACAATTTCATAGTTATACTACAAACAAACAATTTTTATTTTTATTATTAATTTAATATACTACCTACAATTATAATTTTAAAGTCATATATTTACATTTTATATATCTCCCCAAGGGAGAGGCCTATGTCCAGCAGTGGATATCTTACGGCTGAAATGATGACGATGATAATATTTTCATTGTGAACTCAGTAAACTTCTCCTAAACGGTTTGACCGATTTGAATAGGTATTTTTGTGTATTTAATTGGTTTTGAGGATGGTTTAGATTCACAAATAAGCCTGGTAAATGTCGCTGCAGTTAGTATCTATTGTATCAAGTAAACTGCTGAATGGACTTGAATAAATTTTTATGTAGGTATGCATTAATTTTCTGTATTTATTCATTCAATGTATTTCAAGGAGACAGAAGGTCTTTCTTGTTAATTTCCTAGTAAGACTTTGTCAAGTTTTAAGCGAAAGTTTAAAAAATCGTTTTAATTCGATTCACCTAAAAAATGTTTTATTTGCATTTGCAAATGAGAATTCATGATGAATTATGATGTATCATAAATTAAAAGAATTAAATAACAATAAATTCAAAGAGATTTATTTCCTGACTAGGGTGATTTTGTATTTTCTTTTATCCAGTCAAGGTAATAGTAAATGGTGTTGTACACATCGGGTACGCCTCTTGCGCATGGCGAGTTGAAGGAAACGATCCCCGTTGCCACACCATCGCACGCCAAGACACCACCTGAATCACCCTGCAAGATCAAACATAAAATTACACTAAACATTACTTAGCAATTTTCTATTTAAACCTCGACAATAATAGAAGAAGTAAATAGGAACACGTTATTTCAATTAAAGACTAATCAAATATGACATAATGAACTTTAAAAATAAATATAGACTCACTTGGCATGACCCCTCTCCTTTTTTATTAAGAGTACATGTTTTCTTTTCGTCTATCAAAGGGTTTCCACTATTTGGTTTAATATATTCTCTACATTTCTGGGTGGTTAATATTTTTACATAAAGATATTGTAAATTTGAAGGATGCTGATTATTTTTGGTGCTCTAAAAATATAGACATTTCCTATAATGCAATTCACATATAGAAGTGACAGAAACCTATAGGCAGCATACAAAATCTTACCTGATCTTATCATAACTAATTTTATCTGATAATGAGTAAATTCAGATTTACGTAATTTACTATTTTTTTGAAATAGCGGATAACGGAGCAAGTGGATCTTCTATATGGTAAGAGAAAAGCATCGCCCATGGAACACCGCACCACTGTCCGCGCATTGATTGTATTGCCGGCTTTTTAGGCTACTTAAACGGCACTTTTTAAGGGCCTACGATATCTTCACTCACTCAGCGAAACATAGTACAAGTAATGTTTCATGTTGAGTATTCTGCGAGCCCGATGTATCACTTTGGACGAGCCGGCCCATTTAGTGCGTCCGTATATGCTTCAGCACGGCTCTCCCATGGGTGAAGTGAATATGAAGCCATTCCTTTAAAGCTAGTTTTACTGGTTACTATTGAAAACGAAACACAATCCCGTAAACGGACATCGGGCGAAACTTTACGTCAAATTAAAAATATTTTAAATAATTTTAATTGTAAATTAAATTTATAAAATAATAGAAGTAGTTTTTCATTAAAAAGAATATATTTTTCATTAATTAACTTACACCAACTTTGTGTGTAAGTTAAAGTACAGAAATTATGTTGAGTAACGAAAAATAATTATGTAATTATAATTATATAATTTTTAACTAGAGAAGTTTTCACTCATCCCGTGATCGAAGTACTTCGAGTACCTTACGTCAATAACGCATGTGCTCACAGAAGAATATACTGCGGTAGTATATTGGTAGTCCATAACGGAAAGAAATTTTCTACAGTTATATACTATGCAGTGCTCGCAGTTCGTTACAGAATACAGCTTTAGTTACATATTTTTACTTTTTACGGCATTTTGATCAGATGAATTATTATCAAAAAATAATTTTCATATAATGGATTAATTCTTAAATAAACTTTGTCAACTTACTAATTTGCCCCAGCCGGTCAGTACACATGAAGAACCACTCTTCGGAGGCTGTTCAGGTAATGCTATCAGTTTAACTTTGTCATTAAGTTTAATTTCTGTTTTCGTACTTAACACAGCTATATCGTTGTCAAATCTATTTGGAGTGTTGAATTTCGAATGAGCGATTCTTTTACTAATTTCATATGTAGTACCGCCTTGTGTTCGATGTAATGTTCCCACAACAGCAAAAAAATTGCTTGGTTGTTTTCTGAAATTAATGTGTAAGAATAAAAATGGTATTCTTTACCAAATAAATAAATATTCATTTATCCAATATTTGTTCTTAGCAGTCGGCAAAGCCTTCCATTTATATCTTATTGATTTTTTTTCTTTGGTGTTGCTACAATTGTTATTGTTATTTTCTAATGTTGAGGTGGTCTCTTTCCCCCACGACGGCCAGTCAGATTGTAGGAGCTAATATTTGAGAACACAATAAAAATAAAATTAATAGTTGACCGTAAAAATATGGAAACGCATTAACAATAGTTACTCTTGAACGCAATGAGCAGCTGTTAATATCCAACTGTCCGAGATGACGGCACCGCCGCAGAAGATCCAGTTATTTATATCTTTCAACGCGACTTGATACGGCGCCAGGCCCTCGGATGCATCTTTGCCGCCAACCACTCTGGTCTCAGACTCACTATCTCCTACATCAATCGTTACATATATAATTATTCTATTATATATCAGTAGTGCGTGAAGTAGAATTTTAAAAGTATGTTTAGTCAGTATAGTGCCTTTTTATATAAAAAAACAGAATGAAACCGAAAGATTTTATAATAGTGTTTTTTAATTGAAACCAAAACTTAAATATGCTTCAGAAGGGAAACAAAAGGAAGAAAAATTAAAATAATTGGAAAATAATCATTGAAATAGAGCAATGTGATTAATAAACAAATTGTCAGCATTTAGAGCAGAGTATGAGTAACTCAATATAAAACGTACCTTGTATGCCCCAAACTGCCAAAAGCACGAAAAGGTATATTATCAGAACACCACTCATAGTGAATGATGCGATGGTAAATATGACTGTGCCTTCATCTTATATACCATATGTTCTTAGAGTTATGTAATTATGTAATATAACACCATTTTAATTGTTACTGTAAAAAAACTAAGGATTTGGTTTTTTTTTAGTTATTTATGAGTAACTAAGGAGTTTTATTAGATTGTATTGGATTCTTTTGATTATTTTAAATGACTAAATATCTACTTAGTAAACATTTAACGACGTACCCTTAACATGTTTTTATATCAGCTGGAAACTCTGACACATCCATTTGAGTTAGTAAGGTTATGAAAAGATCTTATTAAAATAAAAGTTGCAAGCTAACGAAGGGCCCTCGGCTCCAGCAATGACAAAATTCAGACTCATGAACAGAATAGACGCCTTATTGTCTATCTTGTGACGAAAAGTCAGGTTTATTAGTTATTTTCAATGATATATACAGTACTGACTATTACGGATTTATAATTGTTATTGTATTATATAAAGAAATCTTAAATATTTTTGAATAATAATATCTGAAGTTTATAGTATGAAAATGTTATAAAGTACAATAAAACGTGGAACAATAGAATAATGTTATTCATTTGAAACATGTTCTTCATGTTAATGAATGATTAGTCGAGGTAATTATTTAAATGTTCACCATTTAAGTACATGTATAATTAATAATATATTTATTTATAATTAATAATTATTTACATATTTAAGAAGCTGGACGCAGGTCGCCTCCGACAGGTATGCATGGAGGTCCAAACGACGTCTTACGGCTGAAATGATTTATGATGATGAAGTACATGTATATAATATAACATGGAACGACAATTACTTAGTTTTTAGTTTAGTTTTTAGTTACTATATTTTTTGTATGAGGCGAAAGACAACTTTTGAGAGCCTCGTTTGGTTTTAAATGGTTTTAAAAATGTACCATGAAGCTAGAGGTATCGGGTTCGAATCTCGGTCCGGACAGTTATAATTTAATTAATAATATATTCGGTCCCTGAAAGGGCTTGACAGTGGCCGGGCGAGTATCTTAATACTGTGATAACCTGTGGGAGAGCCATAGTGAAGCATATGCTGACGTACTAAGCAGAAGACGAAAAATTGCAATTTGTTTAAACAATAAGAGTTTCTTAGCTTCGATAACATTAAATACTTACAAAATTAAAACGTTTACATTTTTCCTTTAAATATAAATAGGTATATATAGAAACGACAACCTAGAGGGAAGAAAGGTTCTCGAGTGGCGACCGCGTACCGGAAAACGCAAAGTGGGACGTTCCGCCACGCGATGGAAAGACGATCTCACGAAGGTAGCGGACAACCGCTGGATCCAGATCGATCAAGATCGCAACAGGTGGGCGTCTTTGGGGAGGCCAATGTCCAGCAGTAGACTTGAATATGCTGATGATGATGATGATGAAGTATATATGTAAGCTTGTATACCGTATCTTGTATACGTAGCATAAATACGAGTATGTGTACGTCGCCTGAGATGTACGGCGATGTAAACTAATAATGATTGACAAAACACTCGGGAAATTAATTCTGCTAGTGAACTGGTTATTTTTCCATCGTTTAACAATTAATAAAGAAAAGCAGTTAAATTTCATAAATTGCAAGTTTAACTAAGTAAAGTAAGTCGCTGTCGATGTATCAGAAAATATTGGAAGTAAAAAACAGTTTTATATCGATTTTATTTTTAGACTAGTACCTATTCATGATGTATATGAGATCTCAATTAATTTTATGTGTTTTAATTTTTGCTTAATGTTTTAATTGTACCTTTTTACTCTTATACTATACAACATATTACATATATATATTCTCTTTTAAAAGCGGTTTCAGGTATTGAAATGAATGTAGAAAGAAAGAAAACAAAATTTGCTTAAGAACTATTACAAAATTTTACATGTAATTTATTATTCAATGAAAGACACAACCAAAAAGATTTTTTTAATTAGTAAAATTCAATTCGAAATAAGATTGAAATCTTGGTGAACCAAAATATACTTTCATTCCAAAGTAAAACATTACGAGATACTTATCCAGACTTATGTAATTCTCCCTACTCGCTTGTTGGCCAGACTTGTCTTTGCATATTGACGTAGGCGGAGAGGTGTTGCGGACTTGTCGAGAATCCCAGCGAATCACGAAGATGGTGTTTTAGTACCCTCTTGTGCCATGCGTGTGCCTTATCAAGTTGATGTATATATAGCTCAAGATTTCGCGTCAAAAATTTTTACCTCGTTGAAAAACTTCTTGTTGAACTTCTGACAATAAAACTATATTAATGATATAATTTTACCATCCCCGTGTGGGGTAACGTCATTTCCTAACCGACAGAACAACTAAAGCGGCCATAAACATGGTAAAAAAAATAATAATGAGATTTTATTATTCCAAATTAAAAGCAATATATGAAAATTAGAATATTATAATGAGAATTGTGAATACAAAACAAATTGGTGTAGAGTTTTTGACGTCATTAACATTAAACTAAAGAAAAAAAATTCTTAGATAGTGTTTGAAAGGAAACATTCTTAACGATTAATTTAACGATTAGATTAATAATGAATGTAACGCCAAGAAAATAGTATTTATTATTAAACGATAAATAATTTTTGACTATTTTCGAAATTGCTATGACTGTGGCGGTTATATATTGATGCAAACTACTTTCAAAGGGCAGGTGGTTCATTCCATATGGTAATAGAATAACACAGCCCATGGACAACCGCGCCTCAGATCGCCCATTGATTGTTTTACCGCTTTTATACGCTATTTGAGCGGCATTTTTAAGGGCCTCTTCACTCACTCGGCGAAACACAGTAGAGGCAATGTTTGAAGTACAACTACCGTTTCACGTTGAGTATTCTATGAGCCCGTGGTATCACTCGGACCAGCCGGCCCTATTAATGAGTCCGCATATGGTTCAGCATGGCTCTGCCACGCCTACGACAATGTTAGGACACTGGTCCGGCCTCAAGCACTTCTAGAGACCAAACAAATTATAAATTATTGTCCAGACCGGCTTTGGAACACGATACCTCTCACTTCAAAGAAGTCTTAAACCACTTAGCAACGAGGCTGCCAAATCCAAGGAAAAATATCATGCTTAGATTGTACTGGAAAGGAATCGTTCTTAACGCTTAATTTAATGAATAGATTAATAACACGTGTTACGCCACGCAACTAGTATTTATCATTAAACTATAAATAATTTTTGACTATTTATATATTGATACAAACTACTTTCAAAGCATGACAAATTATATTAATTAGTAGTTTAATAGAACATTATTCAATAGCGGTACTATTTCGAAAGAAAAGGTATCAGATAATCCTGTATTATAATGTCAAAGTCAGAACTAGTTGGATTGAAAATCAGCAATTTGCAGTTTCAAAGACCTAAATATCGCTGTTTTAACTTACAAATCAAACTGAACTCAGCAAAACCACATTTAGCGTAGTATATAACCAGCATTCATAACTGAAAAGGAATACCGAATCTGGTTATTATTTGTGTCTAATATGTTCAATGTGCTTTTCAATTTACATATTTATACATACATTTTCAAATATAGTATCTTACAAATATACTTTATTACTTCTATTAGAAAACGGTTGCATTATTATCTATAATATTGATTATCAATTAATATACATTATACATACTTTCAATTATTATATTAAATAGGTTTTTAGGTTTCAGGGCTTGACAGTGGCCGGACGAGTATCTTAATATTGTCGAAGCCGTGGCAGAGCTATGCTAACGTACTAATTGGGACGGTTTGTCATAAATGATACCACAAGCTCATAGAATAAAAACGTAAAATGGTCGTTGTACTTGAAACGGTACTTCTACTGTGTTTGGCTGAATGAGTGAGGATATCGGAGAGCCTTAAAACTGCCGCTTAAGTAACTTAAAAAGCCGGCAATACAACCAATGCGCGGACAGTGGCGCGGTGGTCCAAGGGCGATGCTATTCTCTTACCATATAGAAGATCCACTTGCTCCGTTGTCTGCTATACGATAAAAAATAGTAAATTCAATTCGTAAATCTGGATTTAATCTCGTAAATGAGGGCACTTGCAAGGGTTCCAAAAGTCATTATGAGGACAGTTAGACCTAGCAATAGCTACCACATCTTCGTAGCTGATGTTGTTCAATCAACGTGAAAACCCACATTGACTACTCACCCACTGGTCTTGTCTGAAAATATATGATAATTTTTAGAACGTGTGTTGTCTAAAAAGGTTAATTCATCTATTTTTATAAACAACAAAAATTATCGAAAAAGTGTAATCCAATGTTAAAAAAATATTTCAAAAACGTAGCTCTGTAATTAAAAAAATAGTTATGATATTCTATGCATATAAGCACTTACAGATTGTTATTATTCGCGTCACAGCTTGGTTATATGGAGTAATCATGGAGACAATGGTAGCCCTTCAGCCACAAGGACAATGTCTTTTGTTCTTATTGAAATACCTTAGTAATTTCAGGAACATTATCAGTTGTTACGTTTCATAATATATCATTATAATAAGCTATGAAATAGATAATAACAACAGAAAACTGTGTTCCGAGTCTTGATTATTTTTTCAATTGTCTATTGGTATTCAAAAAACGGGCAAGTCTGTAAAATAAACTATATCGTAAATTATGTAATTTTTGATTTATTATGTCTGTATAAATGCTTGTCGTAAGTCATAAGTCGACAAAATTATTGAAGTGGATGAAATATATGCTTTGTAGATAGATCTGAGAATAATTGAGAATTTTTTAATAAAAAGTAAAAATATTTATTTATTTATTATTTTTATAGTATAGCGGACAACAGAGTATCTATTTTAGTATCTATTTCAGTCTCAATTTTATCGTTTCTTGTCCATTACAAAAACAGAAAGAAGCAGTATTTATTGGAACTTTGTTTTTATTTGAAGAAATAAAATTCATTCATTTGGGCCATTCTAGATACAAGATATAATAGCCTTCGTGGTCAATGAGCTAGAAGGAGGACAGGATTCTGTCATTTGAAACAAATACCTTATTTATTAGCAACTATTAATTTCTATTATAAGTAATAATATTTTGCTAATAGTAGAAAATACATCTATTGAGTCTATTTTTTTTAACCCAAAGGATTTCTTGATGTTACCTTGAAGGACCAGTTCTTATGCAGAAATTTAATTTCGACAACTTACTGCAGATATTGCCATGTTCTTGCTAACCATCGGACTCTTTCCATAATATTTTTCTTACAAATACCTTTGCAATTGTTATTGAATAATAAACACTATATGTCCTGAAATGCCGGCAACTCATCCGAGCCGTGAAATGTGGCGATAATGTCCACGATCATATAGATTCAAAGACAAGTCCTATAAAATAAAAAGAGTAGGTAATATTTTGTTATTAGTAATTAGACCAACGCTTTGAAATTACCACAATTATTATTTATGTGTAGGGACACCAAGAGATCCCCGTGATTTGTAAGCAAACGTAAGCAAAGTTCAATTATAACAGTATTGAGAGTTAATAGACTTCAATCCACAAACCAAATATGATAAGCTCTTAAAAATTGAAGAAAATTAAAAAAGAAAATTAAAATGCTGTACAACATCCGTGAAAAAATCCCTTTCTAAAATTCTATCAAACTTCCTTTATTCATCTGTCGAAACAAACCGAAGTCACTCGTGCGGAAGGCTCCACTTTTAAACTAAACCTGTGTGTACCATTTTTTTAACAATAAAATATACTTCTATTATTCATAAAATAAGCTATTCCTTTTAAATTTGGATATTATTATACCTATATCTTATTATTATAGATTTTATTTTAAATATTTTTGCTGGGAGTGTGAATTTAAACGTGCGCATTTTCGATCAAAAATAAAAATTATCTATCAGAAACTACGACCTTTTTCCATTTTTCTGGCAGCATACGGATTTCATGTCGAAATGACAACTGGTCTTTTCAGGCAATCCGTGAATAAACCCAATTTTTGACTTCTTCGAAAGAACCGAAGCGCTGCTCAGCCAGGGCAGACGTCATCGATTTGATCAAGTGGTAGTCGGAAGGGGCAATGACTGAGCTATACAGCAGGTGGAGTAAAATTTCCCACTTCAGTGTTTCCACGTATGTTTTGACGACCTTTGAAACTTGCTTCCAAATCTTCATCTTCAAATTGTTTCACTTTTCTAGAACGTTCCTTACCTTCTGTATCAAAACCACCACTTCTAAAAGCGCGAAAATAATTTTTAACATAATCTAATCTCAGGAGTATACTAAGGATACATTTCAGAAAGAAATGCATTTCACTTTGAATTGAACAACAAAAGCAAAGCTTACCGCAAATGTTGTTTTGTTGCACAAAGTTTTACATTTTTAACGTAATAAGAAAAACTGTATAATAACTTGTGTTTACTTTGACAGATCAAATTAAATAAATATTTTGACGCCCTATAAAATATAATAGCTGTCAATATCAAATTAATAAAGTGATGCCTCGTTTCCGACAGGTATGCATGGATATCTGAAGGAGAGGCCTATGTCCAGCAGTGGACGGCCTACGCCTGAAATCTTGATGATGATGATATGATACCTAGATATGAAGTAGTAAAAAATGACCTCAAACGACGAAGAACTGCGTTTATGCGTTTCATGCGATAATACGATTACGATTTATATATGAGATGATTGTTCAACATTAGTACTAAGAGCTATATAAAATAGTTTAAGGAATTAAAGTTTATATGTATTATTTACCCATGTTGGTACAATACTTTTATAACTATTCATTAATTCGAATTAATATTGAAAACTACAAAACATATCAAATGAAAATTTTGGGAGAACACAAGTAGGCATGGTTCATTGAATTGATTTTTGGTTGAGGTCGTATAGTAGAAATTAGAATAGACACCTATAACGTTGGCGATTCAATAAAATGTGCTGGAAACGTAATGTATTTCAGCCTTCAGCAAAGGTCTTATAATAGCAGAATCTAATATCACTGAATTATAATATAAGGAAATGTTACTGCGTAATACGTTATGTACTATTTACTTTAGGGAAGCGAGTTAGTAGCTGAGAGCTACAAAAGTGACTTGTAAAAATTTTAATTTGCATCTTGTATGTTTTAAACTACTATCAGTATAAGCGATGAGTTAATCCTAGAACTCCCACATCACAATATATCCTATTTTCTCCCAACCAGTGAATTGACGTTACACCGTCTTGGCGCAATTGACATTGACACTTGCTAATATTTGCCTCTACAATATGCACACTGTTTAGGTGACCTATTTTATATAGCGGACAACGGAGTAGGTGGGCCTCCTAAGAGAACACCGCCGCCCATGCACAACCTCGTCACATTCCGCGTATTGGTTGTGTTGCCTGCATTTTTTCGCCCCTTAAGCGCCATTTTTAATGGCCTCCGATATCCTCTGTCACTCTGCGAAACACAGTACAACCGTTTCACGCTAAGTATTCTGGGAGTCCATGGTATTACTTCGAACGAGCAGGTCCAATTAATGCGTCAGCAAGGCTTCCCCACGGATGAATTACTTCACTTTTTACTGTAATTTAAAAACGTATAATCTATTTGTAGACCCTTGAGATATTTTTAAGTTAGTACGTGTTCTCGAGAGTAGGTACATATAAGTTCTGCTGCTGTGCGCTGTTTCCGAGGATTCATTAAAAGTTGTCAAACTCACGACGAAACTGCTAATTTCATTAGACATCTGTATTTTATACGACTCTAGAATTAATTATATTCAACAGAACCTTGTCCAAATTAATAAGTGAATGATTTTAAATATGCAAACGTAGACGATTGTTAAGTTCACCTAAATAAATTTAAAAAAAAACGTTTAAGTCTAGTTAACTTTTATATAATTACAACTAACTAAGGCAACAGTTCAAAGTAACACAGTACTTTCACTGACACTAGAGTAAGTAAACACAGATGTCTCCGACCTAGCTTTATTATTAGAGATTTGGAAAAAAAACAATTTTACTGAAAAATATAACTGTCTACTATGGGGTTTATAACCTTGTCGCTATACTCATATAATTTAAATATAAAAATTTCAGATAGTTTGTAAAAAAATATTTATTAGAATACTTTGCTACAGCTTTAGTTAAGGGTAAAAATTTTATACTGTAATGAAACCTGCCCATCCGATGTATTTATAACATCTGCGTTTAACAAAAATAGATTTAAAACAAAGTAAGTACATTTTACTATTTGATGGCGTAACATAAAAAAACGTGTCTTTCATGTAGTAATAGTATTAACGAATTAAAACTATAGTTTTGGTCGTAGGTTCCCACAGAAGCATTAAGTTAGGATGGCTTTTATTTGAACAATAACAGTAACAATTAAATTACAGAATTAAAAACAGAAGATCTAGTGATGTCTGACTGGTGAGTCTATAGATATAATGATCTTTCGAGTACCAATTGAATATATATAAATAAATGAGTATAGTTTTAAAACGAATAAAGAATATTTTGTTATTTTATATATCTAAATCTATTGTGCCGTTACCAACCAAGCAATTACAAAAGAACGTTCCCATATGCAATTTGTAACTCCTGTAAACGTCCTACATAATCGACATTACACCATCAACATTTTTAATATTCGACAATTTTATTAGTTTGGGTAAATGTAAACACCGTATGGGACTGTATTGGGCTGTATTCGTGTTAAATCATACAAAATTATGATTTATTAAAATGTATGTACACAATGTTTAATAAAACCTTGTATACATAATATATTGTTAATTTCATTCTCAATTTGGTATAAAATTAAAATATAGGTTATATTTATTTCTTGATTTACATCACAGGATTATATTGTATATAATCATATTATGACATTGTATAATTTTCAGTTTTTTACAACGAGTGCGTTCCACGAGACGCTCACAACGCTCAAAATGCTCACTAAGCCGGTCCATTTGGCGACGGCGACCGTTGTGATCGTGGCGAATACGTCACTACTGACGTCATTTTCGATCACCTACGCTTCACAACAACCAATCTTAAAGGGTGGGTCAAAGGGGAGGTTGACAATGTGTGGAAAACGAATTTAGCTCAATGTTTGAAATTTGCTTCTTGCTCCTTCAAACTCGAAAATGGCGACTAAAAATAAATAATTATGCTTAACAAAATAAATTTTAGTCTATATTGAACAGCCATTTGTTTATGCGTGTATGCTAATTAACAATTAAAATAACCCTACCTTCTTAATTATTTAAGACCATATTAATTTATAGTGATAGTGAATGTTCATTGAGTGAGTAAATACTAATTACATCAGATATTTTAATTTATAAATATATTCATGTACAAATTGAATTATATTTAAAAATAAAAAAGCCGTCAGTAGCAACTAAGTTGGATAAAAGAACGAAGAACATGAAGAAAATAGAATTAAAAGACACAGAGATAGTAAAAAATGGATGAAAAATTTTCTTACATTAAGAAAAACTAGCTGAATAATAATTGAAATATTAAATAAAAAAGTTTTTTCTATATAAGAATAATTTTATTAATTAGTCTTAAGAAATTTATGAGAAATTTGCCATGATTACATGGAATGATTACATGATACATGGAAATCAATTATACATTATAAAATCTCTTTGAATAGCTCCTGCTCCTCTCTTTTAATAAACTCGGATAGATTATTCTCTATTATTTTCTTGCTTAATTGCAGCTATACCGATCACTAATAAATCATCTTCCCTTAAAAAACAGGTATTATGGTTTATCCAAGGTTGCCACAATGTAGGTACTCTGCCTTAAATCTTGCTTATGCCTTTGTCAATGTTATGCATTGAAAATTCCATTTGACAAAACTTCACAAAAAAGAAATCCAAACATTAAAATTAAGTTAGCTTATATTTAATCGTCAAAGATGATATGATTGTTATATAACTTATCCAAACATTTATTTTGATTCCTTTAAACTTGTCAAATGAATGCTTAAAATATGTACTATAAGCCATTCCACTTGAGATTATGACAGCTTTAGCTCAGAACGTTCAGAAGCAAGTGGAATGACAAAAACCGTGGACGTCAGCGTGATCATTCTGAGCCACCAAGAAAACAACCAAAAAGTCATACATTTAAGCCAAATTTTAGACTGACGATAAATAATATTTTGTATCTAAGTTTAATCTGTGTACCTGCTCTCTTATTCTGTAGTACAGAGTAATAATTATAATATATTATTTCCCGCTCTTTTACATCAGATACCAACATTTAGGAAAAATGTATACATTAGTGTTGTAAGATTTAATATTTTAATTAGTAGGAATAGACTATATAAGATCCAAATACGATAGGCCCATACTACAGCGCATGTTATATTTATACAACTAAATTATAATATATTACAAAAAGAGTATATTCATTAAGAATAAATTTATGAATGTAAGTTATTTTATGAAAAGAGCTAACTCTTAAAGAGGTAATGTAAATTAGTATTAAAAAAAGATCGTCGACAGAAAAGTTTACCTAATTTTTTAAAAATAATATATATATATACATTTTTTAAATTATAGTAACTAATTTTAAGTCAATAAATAGGTTATTTACATTAATGCATATAAAAATATATAATACCTGGCTGATAATATTTTTAGCCTATGTATTAACAGAGACAAGGTCTTGACGTTGGACGCCATCTTTCTCCTTTTGTAAGTTGCACTATTGCTGTTGCTAACGCCATTTTTGTTATACAGTCGAAGCTCCATAAGGTGATTTTTTTTTACTCATAGGCTAGACACGTGAGTGCGAAAGAGACTATAGATATAGATTTCATTAAGCAGCTTCAACTTAACCGAATATTTTCTACAAAGCTTATTTACGACGTTTCTCCTTGTCTATGCTCTAGATACGCATCCCGAGCGATACATACGGTGAAAAGCGTTTACTGACCAATGTTTAGTAAAAATGAAGGAAAACGCTGTACTTAAGTGGCAAAAAGTGTACAATCCTACTGGACCCCAACCACGACCAAGGCATGGCCATCGCGCAGTCGCCATAAAAGATTTGATGATAGTTTTCGGCGGTGGAAATGAAGGCATAGTTCATGAGCTTCACGTCTTCAATACTACAACAAACCAATGGTTTGTGCCAGTTACTAAAGGTGAGGTACCCCCGGGTTGTGCTGCCTATGGATTTGTCGTTGATGGGACACGACTGCTGGTATTTGGCGGCATGGTTGAATATGGCAAGTATTCTAATGATCTTTATGAACTACAGGCCTCTAGATGGGAATGGAAGCATTTAAAGCCACTTCCACCCAAGCAGGGTTTACCACCATGCCCTCGCTTGGGTCATAGTTTTACCCTACTCAATGGTAAAGTATACTTATTTGGTGGTCTTGCCAACAAAAGTGATGACCCTAAGAATAATATTCCCAGCTACCTTAATGACTTGTACACATTAGAACTGTACCCAAATTCTTCAATGACCGTTTGGGATCTACCACTAACTTATGGTCAATCACCACCCCCACGCGAGTCTCATAGTGGTGTAGCTTATACTGATAAGAATACTGGAAAATCTTCATTAATTATCTATGGAGGTATGAGTGGATCTCGTCTTGGAGATCTTTGGGTTCTTGATGTAGATAGTATGTCATGGTCTCGACCTGATTTGGGTGGTATATCACCACTGCCACGTTCATTACATACAGCTACTGTTATTGGACACCACATGTATGTCTATGGAGGTTGGGTTCCCCTTGTGCCTGATGAATCAAAACTAGCTACTCATGAAAAGGAATGGAAATGTACTAACACACTTGCTTCACTAAACCTGGAGACTATGACATGGGATGATATCTCTCTTGACAATTTTGTGGAAAGTGTACCTAGAGCTAGAGCTGGCCACAGTGCAGTGGCCATACAAACACGATTATATATTTGGTCTGGTAGGGATGGGTATAGAAAAACATGGAATAACCAGATTTGTTGCAAAGATTTGTGGTACTTAGAAGTGGGTGTACCACCACAAGCTGGTAGAGTGGCTCTTGTGAGAGCTGGTACAACATCCCTAGAATTATGTTGGCCAGCTATGAATACTGTTACCACATATTTGCTACAGGTTCAAAAATGTGGAAAAGTGACTCCAGCTAGGTTCCCAACTGCAGCTGAGCCTGTAACAGCACAACCACCTGCATCACCTGTAGCATCACAACCTGATGCAGCTAAAGCTTTTGGATTAATGTCACCAATAACCACATTACCTCTTCCGGTTGAGGTGCCTGCTCGAGCTTCGGTTGCTGTTGCATCTCCTTCTCCTGTACCGACTACACCCCAAAAAGTAATATCTGGAACAATTAAAGTACCAGGACAACCCACTGCAGTAAAGATTGCCTCAAATACTCCAATTAAACAATCATATCCAGGAAAAACAATCACCAAATCACCCTCTGCTGGATCTTCACAACAAATTAAAGTAGCTGCAGTAACACCACAAGGAAGCACTAGAATTGTGAGTGGAGTAGGCACACCTGCCTCTGTCCGTGTTTCGACTCCTCAATCAAATGCACAGATAGTTCTCAGCTCTCCAGTTGGATCAAGCACACCTCGCTTTGTACAAGTTAAAACTGGTTCAGCAGGTGTTCCTGTAAAACTTGGTGCTGGTAATACTGTAAAACTAACCAGTAACACTTTAAAAATTGGCACTGCAAATCTGCAGGGCAAAATTGCAAACAGTGTGCAAAAAGTTACAACCTCAAATGTTCCATTAAAATTAAGTGCTGGAAATGTTAAAATTGGTTCTAGCAATGTTTTAGTTAAATCTGCAGGTGTCCCTTTACAAGCTGGTGTCCAGACAAAAATAACAGGAGGTATTCCTGTGAAGTTAGGGGCTGGTAATTTGCCTGTCATTGGCAGTACTGGAGGGACAATACAGATTGCTAGTGGTGCACTCACTGGACAAGGTGGTAAAGCTCCTGTGTATAAGATTGTGACAGCAAAATCTGGTGAAAGCACTGTGGTGACATCAGCGACTGGAGGTGCAAATGCAACAGGTGCAACAGTTCTAAGACAAGCCGGAAGTAATGCTGGCATACCTGTTATTATAAAGAAAACTCCTGGTGGTAACACTCAAGCAAGCTCTACGGCACAGTATGTCACATTAGTGAAAACCTCGACTGGTATGACAGTAGCTACTATGCCTAAGGTGGCCATGGTACAGAACAGACCTGTGGTCTCAAGTGGAGCACAAGGCCAGGGTATTGCACCAGGAGCAACTATTGTTAAGCTTGTGTCTGCTAACTCTGTAGGTGGAAATAAGATCATAACGTTGCCATCAAATGTATTGCAATTGGGCAAATCAGGTGTAGGAAATAAGCAGACAATAGTAATCACAAAATCTGCAAACCAGTCACAGCAGGGCCATCAGCAGTGAAATAAATATCTACACAGAACCTCACAGTGAAGTGTTCTCGAGTGTCTTATTCCATCATAAAGGTGAATTATTTTCATCTTTATAATTGTGAAACTATAGTAAATTCTTAAACAATTAATTTTATTTACTCACATGTATTTTTTTAATCAAAAACAACTTTTTACTATGAAACATATTTAGTGGTAATATCAAATATTTCTGCTTACTGTTTGTTATAATCTTGAATTTCTTATTCATTGCTTTTATATCAACTGTGGCCGAGTTTTATCTGTACTTGTTATTATTTTACTGGATAACAGCAACTATCCAGTCTTCTGAATGTATGTCTCATATTATGCATCGCAATAGGTTGAAGAAAGCCTATGCCCAGCAACGACTTCAATAAGCTGATGATGAATTAAGATATAACTCATAAATAATCTATTATGATTTCAGCAACTGTTTTGACAACAATAATAATTATAGTGAGATGAAACAGTTGCTACCTTTATATATCTGTTTAAAATTCATTGTTAATGTTGTGCTGGCTTTATTAAATTTTGGTAATATGGTGTGTCTTGGCTAAATTATCACAAATGGTCAGAGGCTATCTTTTTGTTGACACTCCATTGTTTTAAAATGTTAGTTGTGACTGATTATAATAGAAAGCAAAGACAAATCTAAAACATATTATATATTCTTCTTTGAAGTTTTACTTTCAGTTCTATTATAACTACAATTTATTATTTTGCGCCCTTAATTTTTTTCTTTAAATGTTTATAGTACGCATATTGTATCTTTACTCTTTATCATATTCAGTCAGTCTCTGTCTCTCTGGCTGATTTTTGAGTGCACATATTTTTGTTTAAACTTAGATAATATTATAGTTGAATAGAATATGATGTGAATTTCATATAAAAAGTTACGATTGGCATTACTGTATGTATACTAGATATATTAGATACAAAGTCTTTTCATTCAAATCAAATTATATTTTGTGGTTGGTTAATATATTATCAAAGAAAGCAACAAACATAACCTAAAAAGCGCGGGAATAAATCTTGACATCGAATGTATGGAGATAAAGTATATAGGTAACAAGTTTCCAAAATTTGATGCAATTTTGAAGATTGGTAAATACAGCCTAAATATTATGTCTTGATATATATGGAGATTTAAATTGTTTGATATCGTATTTTATTCTTATTTTTATAAGTAATAATTGACATAATATAGTAATATATTATAAAAAGTTGATGCAGAGTATGTTTTCATGTTACCTAAATCTCAATTATAAAATTATTGGTAGGATTACGTGAAGTAAGAATCAATTGGATTTTTTATTTTTGTATTTTAACTGAAAACACATTCTGCACAATGGAAGTTAAGTTAGTTGTATTTAGATTATCTAGAGTAATAAGTAATAAAGAGAATGTAAATATCATTAGGTAACGTTATAGTTTGTTCATAATATTTGTTCATTTGCTTGAATAAACGATTTGGATAAAATGTGCATATTAATTAGGTGTAGCAAACCTTGTAATTTTTAACGTTTATGTTGTGGTTTTCAACACCGTTAGATGTCGCTGGATGCAATTGTTCTCAATATGCTAGTAATGTCTGCCCTCTAACAAGTATTGAGAAAACTAAAATAAGTGTTAGGATGGACATGAAGTAATAGTCTAAAGCATACATCTCATGTTAAAATACTTTGAGATGGCGCTAAATACAACTGTTACACCAATGCTAAATATGTTAGTTATGCCTGCCCTCTCTTAAGTATTAAAAAAACTGAAATAAGTGTTACGTCGGACGTGTTTAATTTTTCAAAGAATAGTTCTTAAATTAATATACCTTGATAAAGCGCTAACTGCAATTATTACACCAATGTTCTTATAATGACTGTCTTTTCTTGAGTATTGGGAAAATAAGTTTTAGGTCAGACGGTTGTTAAACTTTTTTATGCTTTTAGGTAAAGGTTTGCATTATTTACTGTATATGCTTTGTCAAATTTAAAATGTAGTTTCGTAATTTGTATAACATAAAGTGTTATCGAACTCCTATGAGAACCATAATTGAATGGGTTCATAAACGATTATGTACGATATATAGCTATGTATGTAGCTATAAAAATTATCATCCTTGTTATTAAAAAATATAGAAAGTGTCTATTTGTATTGCTTTATAACTTTTACAAGTCTTATCTATTTGATACAGGTGTCTGGTTTACGATTTATGAAATAATCGGTTTTAAAATAAACTAGTATTTATAAACATAACAGGAAAATGGAATTATTTATTAAACAAAAAATGAAATCATTAATCAAAACCTTTTTCTGTCATAATTAAGGATGCACATGTTAGTTACTTTAATATATACAAAATGTATACGAATAAAATATAACTCGATGTGGATTACCTTATTTAAAATATAGTTCTGACTCTTTTTGACGTTAAAATTATACAATGTATCATTTTAATTTATATGTGTGTGTTAATACGAATATATATTATCCAAGCAGACCACATGTGACTCTGTTCAAACAGCTTCTAGATTCTCCATCAGGTTTTACCTGTATTACTCTTTTCTTCTTTTTTCCATTGGCGTCATAGTGTTTCTCGTCCTGTAAAATATTATTGCTCCTTTATTAATTTTATAAGAATCACAGAATGTAACAACGTTGTACTTTTATACAAAACTTATATCGATTTATACAAAATAGGTACGATGTACCCTATTTTTGCGTTATTTTGTTATATTGCACATTAACCCTTTAAGTTCTTGAATATATAAATTTAAATTCAATCAAAAACTCAAGAAGTTTTATTCCTAACTATAATGCAGAGACCGGATATAATGAGTTAGTAACTACTATTATTTAATTAGAAAGAAATATAGGCGGACTATATAAAATTTGAGCTCATAATTGCAGGAATACTTAGACATTTATAATGATAAAACTTTTATCACAAAGAACATTAAAATTTCTAAGCGGATACTTATAAAATGTATTTTTAGAATAGTCCATTAAAACTAAATAGAACTCACTGAGGACCTATTACCACGACTATTTTTAGTAGCGCTTTTATTAAATAATAAAATACATATATAATTTACTTACGTATGTAGTACTTAGTTATTTTTAACTTATATAATAGGTAGATTTATTTTTCTTTCGTTTGTTCTTTCAGACAAGAGAAAAATATTGTTTTGGCTACGCAAGAGTCTATTTTAATATTACGAAAGACTTGTAAATGATTAATAAATGATTATGTGCCTATCTAAAAGCAATCACTAAACATTTACCTACGTTATAAAATATATACAAATTCGAGCAGAATCCATTCTTGTTGAAATAAACCTTTAAAATCGAAACTCAAACTAACTTCATGTAGTTCTCCGATTTTGTATTTAGCGAGGATTGTGTATGCGTCTGCTGTGTGACCTGCCTCTTGGAAGATCTTTGTTGAGTCAGTGCCAGCCTCGGCTGTTACAAGTTCGGGTCCGCCTGGATGCTGAAACAATTGTTATATTATATGAATTTAATATTAAAATAGTGTCTAAAACATTTCAAGTACTTGGTTTTATTTATTCTCTTATATTTTGGTAAAATAAATTTAGGTAATGTAAAGGTAGCTTGATAATAATTGCCGAAGTTATGTATTTGAATTAAATATTGTTAAAAAATTAATTAACAATTTTTTCAACTTTTTTATAGTATAGGCTACAACAGATCAGTTGGGTCGTCTATATGGTAAGAGAACACCGCCGCCCGTGTACAACCGCGCCACAGTCCACATTGGTTGAGTGCCAGCTTTTTACGCCACTGAAAAGGCATTTTTAAGGGCTTCCGATATCCTCACTCACTCTGCGAAACGCAATACGAGTACCGTTTCACGCTGAGTATTATTATTCGTGAACATTTTGTGTTACTGAAGTTTTTTATTAAAATAAATTTATTATTTAATAATATATTGCTCGACCAGAACAAACCCCAAAAGCTTTAATAGATAAATTTGCGTTAAAATCGTTTCCCTCTTCAATTTGTATCGTATTTATATTTTCAACGCATAATTTAATTTAGTAAAAGAAGTGGTAAGTGGTGGTTTTGAGAGCCTCGTAGCTTAATGGTTTTAAAAGTGAAGCGAGAGGTATCGGTTCGAATCCCGGTCTGGTCTCTGGAAGGACTTGACAGTGGCCGGGTAAGTGTTCTAATACTGTTGCACCCGTGGGAGGGCCACGCTTAAGCACTTATTGAGCTGGCTCGCCCGAAGGGATACCACGGGCTGACAGAATACTCAGCGTGAAACGGTACATGTACTGTTTCGGAGAGTGAAAGAGGATATCGGAGGCTCTTAAAGGTGCCGCTTAGGCGGTGTAAAAAGCCGGCGGTGTTCTCTTACCATATAAGAGACCCACCTACTCTGTTATCCGTATGGAAAAAAATTACATACTGCCTTTTATCTTTCTGCACAGAGAGATTTGACTTGAAAGTACAAAAACAAAATATAAGATTACTTACTTCATTGACGTATTTAGTGACATCATATACAGAATCCTTGTATATGATCCAGACGGGGGCTCCGTTTCGACTGTTTTTCTGCGACACCTCCGCCCGACTATACCGTGCTAGCTCAGACATTTTGCTTAAACTGTTTAATTTACCAAATGAATTGTAGTTATTTGTAAAATAAAATCATTTGTTTAAGCTACAAATTGAAATACTTTTATGAAACATAGAAAACTACTACCAATAAAAATATAAGATTATTTAAAGAAACATATCTAATCATAGTAATATTGGAATGATTGTAATTAATTTTAATTTTTTTGCACACAATGTTGACATTGTAACACATGCAATAATGAACTTGGAAAATTGTGTATTTATAAAATGAAGAGTTTTATACAAACAACCCCACTGATTAGAAGGTACCAATATGTTTTAATTAATTTATTAAATTATAAGTTAAATTACTTTTTCCTAATTTTAAGACTTCATTAAAAAGTTAAATTTATTCCAAATAATTTAATCAATTTTTTTTCTAATTAATGAATAATCCAGCGTTTTTAATTTTGATGTCTACTTACAATTTTAAAAAGCGAGTGTCTGAGTTCGTTTGCCGCCGCCGGTCTATCTCCACACTATCGGTTTGTATCCATATCTAAGATAAACTACGGATAATATCGATGTGTTACACATATGAATTATGAACGAACTTATTCAATGCGAACAGATAAAAAGTTGTCTTCACATTATATTATCAGGTATGACTTTTCTGTTTCTCAGTGAATATTTTCACAAAGTATACTTACAAAATTATAATAAACCATAGTTTTTAGATTCTTTAGCGGATAACGGAAGCATTGGTTGTGTTGCCGGCTTATTACACTGCATAATTGGCATTTTAAGGGTCTCCGATATCCTCACACACTTTGTGAAGCACAGTACAAGTACCGCTTCACGCTGAGTATTCTGTGAGCCCGTGGTATCCCTTCGGACGAGCCAGCCCAATTACTTCGTCAGCATATGCGTCAGAATGACTCTCCCACGAGAAAAAAAATCTATAGATTATACAGACTTTTCATATTAAGATTAGACAGATTACAATACAATACATACAATTCTGTATCTGTTTTCTATCATATAAATGGCGTTAGTTAAATCGACACGACTTTATCGAAACAATAAACAAATCAATTCATAGTTTCAAATATCTAAATGAAAATCCTGTGATGACTTCACTAAAATATAAAATTATTTAAACTAATTTAAAATTATATATTTGATACGGCCGGGATAAGATAAAATAACTTTTTTATTTATATGATAATGTTTGATGAATTGTATGATAATTAAAATATGTAATAGACAAAATTAATAATACTTCAATATCAAACATTTGCTTGGCAATTGAATTGAATCCATTTTTTTAACAGACTTTCAATAAATTTTGTTCTTTCCTGGCTTTGGTTATAGAAGACTAATATTTATACCGTCTTGATGCCGATAACGTATTTTTTTATAATTAATTATTTAGGTTACATGTATTTTAAACTCTTCTTGAGATCCATTTTAATTTTACTAAACTATTTAGCTTGCATCTCGCCCGCGTGAAGCTGTAAAGGCCAGTCTGGCTAACAGAGAGAAGCCCATTCAAAAAAAAACAGTGTCAAATCAAGGTTTGCAATGCCACTTGCATTGCAAACCTTGATTAAGCCAATTATGAAATGTTTTTATTTATTTTTTGTTTTCGTGCTGTTACGTATATACATACACGTAAGTCTTACAATACTTCTTTTTGTGGGAATTAAAAAGAAGATGGATATTCCATTTTAGAATCTTTTCGAATTACATATAAAAATTTAAACTTTATTGAACTGGTCGAAAAAATTGCATTAAGAGTATAATTACGGTATATAGCAGTAATTCATGTTAATGACCAATATACGCCTTGCTAGAAGCAAACTTGTGTAACGATACTAATACCTACCATTTTCTGAATACTACTTGGTAAACAATATTGTAATTGCTAATTGTAATGAAAACGTTATACCTTAAATTTTATATTATATATTCTACTTCATAAAGGGGTGTCCTTAACTTCTTGTTAACGTCGTTCATAAAAAGAATAAAAATTATAATGTACATAGATACAATAACTTTAAATAATATTATTATATAAAATAACGAAATTTATAAAGAACAGTACTAAGTGTGGTCCGCAAGGCTTGTCATTAAATAGAACGATGTACCTATTTACAAGTTTACATCAATATGCCTGATCCAATCTGGCACGCAAACATCACGCGTGTTTGTTCATTCGTCACAGACATCAAACCTATTTGACCAGCACACCCACTTCATATTTGTATCTACAATATATACATTGATATTATAGTTTCTTCTAGTTTAAAACTCATAACTCGGCATTTTAATACAGATAATTATTATCAAAAAATCATGTTTGCATATAGAAAATTAATAAGTATGTTTTATAATTAAAAAAGATTAAGAATTTTATAAAAGTGGAAAAATTACCAAATTATTAATTTGTACTCGTAATGTCAAATTTTATGCTCTAAACTCGTTTCGTCGCGTCAGCAATGAGTGTTAACTACAACAGTTAATAAAATGGCTGTAACAACTACACGCCTCTATAATTGACGATCCTACTCGACGTAACCATTTAATTGCTTAGGAAACGCGTAGACACAGCATCCACCGCCTAAAATGCAGACGTAATTTTATATTCTTCATATTCAGTTTTTTTTATTCTACAGCGGAGAACGGAGCAGGTGGGTATCTAATATGCTAAAAGAACACCGCCGCCCATGAACAACCCCGCAACAGTCCGCGCATTGATTGTGTTGGCGGCTTTTTATGCGGCACTCTTAAGGGCCTCCGATATCCTCACTCACTCTGCGAAACTCAGTACAAATACCGTTTCACGCTGAGTATTCTGTGAGCCCGTGGTGTCACTTCGGACGAGTCGGTCCATTATGGCTCTGGTAAAGTATAGGTATTAATAATACTTATACTTTTTTAGCTTACCGTATATACTATTTATAATACCGTATTATTCATCATTTCAGCCGTAAGACGTCCACTGCTGGACATACTCTTCCCCTTATATAATATTATTGATATTGATTAGTATAAAAAATTAAATAAATTTTAAAATTATTTATTTACCTCCACACCCAAAAATATAAATCATATCCATATAGAATAATTTTTATAAATGTTAATAGATATTGCGGTACTAGTTACATTTCTAATTACAGTTTTTATTTTTTATAATATTTTAGCTATTAAAAACTCCCTACATATGAGTAAAACAAATTATGACAATGATATTTTTATAGGTTTTAATATTTGTCAGTTGAAAGTTGATTAGAGGAACACAGGAAAAATAACTACTGTAAACAGTGGACTTTATGAGTATCGTGAACAGTTTACGACTATATGCCCGTTAACAGTTCGTCAACAATTATTGTACTTTATGTTCTCTCACATTAAACTGTTATTACTTTTATTCTTAACGAAAGGAAAATTTGATATAAGTTAATTGTTGATGACGCAGGATAAACACTTTTATACTTATTTATATATAGTCAGAGCGTTTTGAGATTGTTGAGATTTTTTCCATTTAAAGATTTCTACTGGTGTTTGTGAGGAAGTTAACTGTGCCACACTGCCTAAAAACTATTCACTTGGGAGAGCCATGCTGAAGCATCTGCTGACGCACTAATTGAGTCGTCTCGTCCGAAGTGATGCCACGGTCTCGTAGAATACTCAGCATGAAACGGTACATGTACTGCGTTTCGCAGAGTGAGTTAGGATATTGGAGGCCCATAAAAATGTTGCTTAAGCGGTGTAAAAACCGGCAACACAACCATGCGCGGATTTTGTCGCGGTAGTTCATGGGCGGCTGTGTTCTCTTACCATATAGGAGACCCATGTGCTCCGTTGTCAGCTATGGAATAAAAAAAGAACGTGGATCAATTACAAGCTTAAGTTATAGTGGAGATATTTAAATAAACGTTGGTAATATTTGGAAGCACCAATTTGGTAAGCTAGAAAAATATTACAAACGCGAAGCTTCCTTGTATGCCTAGAAAAAATATTTTTTTTGGCATGAAGCCTAAAATGTCTTAATATGTGCCATATTTTAAGTTAATATTTTAAAAAATATATGTCACATAAATAGATAAGGATTTAATTAATACACTTAGATTTTATAATTAAAATACAAAACTACAATTTTTTTCATGTTTATTTCGTAATAAATCAATATGAAAACTCTTTGTCTGCGCTAAAACCCGTTAAGTGACATACGTGAAGTTAAAGTTATCCATGGAAAACATTGAATATAATAAAATATTCTTCAGTGCTTTGCATTTAATTTTGTAACACATTATCAAAACAAAGCTTAGCCATGCTTTCGAAGCTTAATAATAGGATCCCAATAGAAGAAATATCCTCTGGAGAATTATTTAAAATAACATAGAAAATGAATGCTCAGTTAGGTAATTTATGAATCGGTTAGTAGATAGATACATTGTGGCATCATGAGTTTATTAGCTTTTTTAATAAACTAGTTAAATTATTAAATATTTAGGTTAACCCGTCGGAGAGCCATGCTAAAGAATATGCTAACGCACTAATTGGGCCGGCTCCTCCGAAGTTATACAACGGGATCACAGAATACTCAGCGTGAAACCGTAGTTGGACTTGAAACGGTTCTTCTACTGTTTCGCTGAGTGAGTGAAGATATAGGACGCCCTTAAAAATTCCGCTTAAGCAGCGTAAATAGTCGGCAACACAACCAAAGCGCGGACTGTGGCGTGGTTGTACATGGGCGGCGATGTTCTCTTACCATATTTATGAGGCCCACCTGAACAATTGTTCGCTATACCATAGAAAATATGGATAAGTTTAAAACTTTATAGTTTACTGTTATGTATAAGATGCAGGTACATGCCTAAGAAGCTCATGTACGTACTGAAACATATGTTTTGCCTTTTTCGTGAATTTCATTATCAAAAAATTTAAGACGTCATCAATGACGTCATTAAATTTTATAAAAATGGGTGGAGCCTTGGGTGTCATGCGCTTGTTGGCTCCGCCTATCACTTTCTTGAAACCAACGGGTATATAAAGCATTTGAGGCTGAAAGGGCATCAGTCTTCACAGAGTTTCAGGCAAAACAGTGTCACCTAACGTCGTAAACTTTACTTCGAAGTATAACGGTAAGTAACATATATAATAGATCAACACTACACCAATAAAACCGAATGGAAAATTAATAAACGAAATAATTAATTAAATAAATTATAATTTGAATACCGCAAAGACAGATCTTACAGAAATTAATCTTATTATATCTAGGTATGTTGATAAATTATTGAAAAAACAGCTGTTACTCACAAAAGAAATTATTTCCGTCATATCTGCACAAAATTAAATACACGTTTAGTATAATTATAACAATTCCATAATTTCTTAAACAAAAAATGTTCTTTGAGATAATCTTAACTAATAAAAAATTCAATCCCATCTTATATTATCCAAAACACGGCTAAACCATATATAGTTAATATATTATAATTAAAGACAATATTTCAAAATACTTACATTATTACGAATTTAAATGTGCTAATTTTCAAATATACAATAATCTTATCAAAGCCCAAAATGCTTGCTGCATCAGTTATGGCGATATACAAACGCTTTGACCAAAATAAGCCAGAATTTAACAGAGAGCATTATTATTTCTTTTAAAAGTCGACGGCTTTCTTGCTCTCATATGCTCAAATATGAAAATAATAGATTCTAAAACTTTTGTTATATTCTAATTACTTGATGAGAGTATAAAGTGAACTTTGCCTCACAAAGGTCTACTTTCGTTAAGTTCTTTCGAGGCGTACGATGGCTTTTATTCAGAGTGTTGTTGAGAACTGAGTTTATCTTTGAAGCCAACTTTTTATAATGATTTCGTTTGTTTATTATATACTGTGTCAGTCGATAGAGTCGTTACGTTAAATGTAAAGTTATACATAACTGTATAAAACGTTGTTCTTCCATCTAATTTTGAGTACAATGGCTTATTTCCATTTCAAGAACAATTATTAAATGTTTTGTAAATTCTTATTTAAAAATACAGATATTAATTGTGAGCTTATTATTTTCCAATATTCATTGGGTTAAAAAACTCAAAAATATACAATAATATATAAAAATAATTATAATCGTATAATAATTTACAGCTTTTGTATTTATATAGAAATTGATGTAATAAATTGTAGAGCTTACAGTAGAGACGTAATGAATTCACTGACGTTTAATATTTGGCTGTTAAATGTGATAAACCGATACAATAAAAACATACCCTCCAGTAATCGGGAAAAAAGCTATCTTCTTACCAATTTTTAGCCAAATCAGTTGAGCCGTTTTGAATTATAAATATTGTAACTAATATGACTTTCTCTTATATATAGACATATATATTATTAAAACACAGCGTACAAAAAAATTCCAAAGCACTGAATGAATACATACACCAAAAGAATGAATTTAATGTATAAATGCAAACACAAAAATTCATTCAAGTAGATTCAACAGTTTAATATTAAATTTTTAGATATTTTGTATACGCACAATCTTTGCCTTGACCAACACAATGTTATTATCAAGTTATTATCAAGCAGCCATTCAAAAGCTATGCGCGTGCATACATTTTGAAGATTCATTTCTATATGTATAAATATTTTACATAGGACTTCTTTGGCAAAATTATCCTTGGAATTACAATAACCTTAAATACTTTTTCATGATATATGGGTTATTATTAATGTTTTTTCTCAACACATACCAAATCTCAGCACAATTGGTCATCTAATCAATCAAGACACGAGAAGTCCACGTAACTTCGAATCCTTTTTCGTATCTTTATGAAATTAATTCACAATGAAATCTTTTAAAAGTTGGAAATCTCAGTAGCCTATAAAACAAACGTTTCCAAAGGATTTGGTTATTCATTAAAAGCTTAATGTAAATGAATAATTTCTATTTAATTACGATGGGTCTGATGGAGAAGTTCAGAGTCATTCATCGAGCTATGGAGAGGGGAGTCTCGCTGCGAAATACAATCAGAAATGAGGTTATCCGCAGCCGTAGCAAAGTAACCGACATTGCCCGCCGTATTCGTAAGTTGAAGTGGCAATGGGCTGGCCACATCGCTCGACGAACCGACAACCGATGGGGAAGAAAGGTTCTCGAGTG
>DWCF01001184.1:0-33177 GCA_018230265.1 Delias oraia
TGAGACTTCTGCTCGTTTGCCACCGTTTCCATAAAGATTATAATATGATTGTAAAAATAGGAATTGCTTTACTAAAGCGTTTAATTTTGATCCTTTAAAATCTTATTTGTATTAGTTTATTTATACCTTAAGATCGTTCAATTAGCAGGTAATAATTAAAAACAAGTCACACTTGTTCTGCATAGACACGTATGCTTCAATTCCCTCTCTCAAAAATCTTCTTTCAAATTCCGAGTATTTTGGTTTAGTTTTATTTTGTATTGTTATAAATGAGAAAAAAATACGATAAGTTTTGCTTATTAACAAAATTAAAAAAAAATCGTTTTAATGAATATTTACGATAAAAGTGTTACCTATTACTTATAATAACCAGAACAATTGGATCAATTTACTTGTAAAAATACAGCCGTTATTTTACCATTATTCGTAGGTTAAAATAAAAAAAGTATTATATTTTGCTGTTATTGTTTGAATAGTTTAATAGTCGTACTAATATGAGTTGTTTTGAATTTCAGTTGAAAGTGGGCGGCGGTGGCGTGCGGTCATGGCGCGCGGTCGGCGGAGCGCATGGTGGAGAGCTCTCCGTCTTTTGTTGGTGAGCCGTACGCGTTCCCACACTCGAGCACACTGCTGGTATGTGTCCAATGCCTACCAGAAATCACTGTCAGTGGGCATTATATTTGTTTGATATACAGTGGGATCTCAATAACTCGATTGTCAAGGGAAATGCTAAAAAATACGAGTTTCGAAAACAAGCAATACGTTTTTACAAGAATTTAGAGATACATAGGATTTATTTGCTAAAACTTTCGATTTATAAAAGTGCAGGTTATAATATTTTCCGACTTGTGTCAATTAAACTTAGATTTATGGCACACATTTATTTACCTAAATTTAAATTTAATAGAAAAAACTAAACGAATCTCGGCCTGGGGTGGGACACGATCACTACGACAGACGCCACAATATTTTACTAACTACGACTCGTCTCGTCTTTGAAACTCGAGTTACAGAGAAATGAGAATAAATATTCTTATCAATGCCTCGAAGGGAAAAAACGTTTTGTACTAGTTACAAAGTCAAATTAATTGGAGATATCGTGTATTTAGAGGTTCAGCGGAAGGGAATGGCATTTTTTCGACTTAAATAGGTTGGAGTTATCGAGGTACCACAGTAGCTGTATTAAAATTTGAGTAAATTGAAGCTTTCCCAGGAAATGCATTAAGAGTCCGCATTATTCGCTGACATAAAGCTTAGCAAAAAGTATTATTACTAACTGGAAAGAGAATAATAGATGTCTACTGTTTATGATAGTTCCGAGTGAGAGTCACGATAGTGATAGACCTTTGAGATGAGCACTAACAGATACGTTTTGTTTTCAGAAAGTGCGAGCCGCTCGCAACCAGTACAGTTTCCCAAGGATCGTAGCGAACCGCCGTGACGCGCGCGCGGCGGCCGGACACAGGCATCCGCCCGTTTCGTGCGAAGCATCGCCCGCCTCTATTTAGTCTATACTTATCCGTTAGCGCAATCAACTCTAAGTCGTGTACACAGTGTAAGTAAGCGACGTTCGCTCGAATCGCTGTGACCGTCTCGAGCGCCGGACGACTGCCGACCATTCGACTTTCATATCATGTATCGAATCGAGATCGCTCCAGTGCTAGTTCCTCTACACTCAAATAATGATCAAAGTACAAACTTACTGATAGATGTTAGTCGCGCGCCGGGTCGACCCGCCGACACCACGTAGTTTTTGGAAGTATTTACTCATTTTGAATACTGTGTTTAAAGTGTTATAGTATATCGGGATGTGTGTATCGTTCGTCAAACTTCCAATTATGACGGAAAATTTGACAGTTTGGATGACTGTACGCGGTGGATTTTGTACGAAGCCATTGTTAGTTACATAACGACTTGTTTTAATTGGACCTGACGGGTGGTGTGTTATGATAGGTGTGCACAGGGAAGCGCTAAGCCCTCTGCGGGGACCGACGCAGGCACGCGAGGCCGCGCTTCGCTTCTTGATCTCGAATTGCGACTGAGACGCTGGCTGTTTGTGTTAAGACCTCATCTTGTATTTCTCCTTTTCATTTCACACAACCTCAGCCATGCAACGTGATTCCTTCATAGATTATCAAAATATGATTCGTCACTTTAGTGTCAGTTGATACGAACCTGCCGCGCCTCTTGTGCAATATGGCGTCCTATATACATAGTATATCTCTTAGTCGCTCGTTTCGATTGCCGATATTGGAAGAAATATCACTCGTGAGATAGAAGGGGCTGGGCTTGAATTCGGAATGGCGCGCGCGGTTCACGCAAGTATCAAGATTATCGGTTGTACCTAGTTGTAACTTATGTTAGTAGATTATTTAGCAGGGCTAAACATTCTGTTACGTCTTTGTTGTGTTAAACCTAAACCAAAACTAAAACGTTATAAATAAGAAAACAAGTGGTGCGAGTGAATCCAGTGAATTTAATGATAAAGACATTAACAAATTTTCAAATTAATACGATTAAAGTACTAAGACTTTTTTTTAATCGCTTGGATAAAGATTGTATGTACATAGTGTTAAGTGTAGGGTAAGTGCAGTTTTAGATGTAGTAGGTATAACAAATTGTTTGGCGGAGGCGGCTCATCTGTTAATTTCCTTAATATTGTGTTATGTATATCTCGCTACGACCGACGACTCTCGGCCGCGTCCGCGCCGCTCCGAGTTACGCTCTTATTTTTATTCAAACACTCTAGCAGCGCCTCGCAGCGGCGCGCCGTGCTACAATCACTGGTGATATTTTACAAGATAATTTATATTTTGTTTTTATATATTAAATTAACAAGCGTAATAAAGAGTGAGCAATGGCACATCTTCACCCTTGTTTCATTTATCAAATTTACTTTAGTCTGTATTAATATCCATTAAGATTTCCAATGTCAGCACCTGTCATTTATGTACAAATTAATTGAAACTAAAAAGGCAAAGTAATATTCCATTTTATATTTGTTGCTGAAATATCAGAACACATTTCTTATATTCCATCTTTCGTGACATATTTATTTATTGATATCCTAGTAATAAATTTAAAGTAACTTATAATTATTAAGCACTATTTACAAACGTTTGAGTGTTGAAACTATTCTACCTTATTGGACATAGCTATTGGGATCACAAAAAAAATTGTGAGGTCTAAATTGATGCTTTTGATTCATATTCGTAAGAAAAAAAAATACATTATAAGGTAATTATACTAAATTAATAAAAACTGGTACCTACAGTCTTCATGCATACATTAATAAAGAACTTCCTCTTCAAGTCAGTGAATAAGATCATTTTTTATAGTTACGCAGTGTGCGCATACAATTCTATATTGTTTAAACATTAATAGCGTATAAACGAACAAAATATTCACCCTATAGAAACGAAATACATAGTACAAATTTAAAAAAATTGCCAAAAATACAAATTACGTTATTGGCAAACATCCATAAAACTTAAAAAATATATTTTAAGTTGTAATTGCTTTAGTCTTCAGTGTTTATCGTTACACAGTTACCAGTTTATTGGCATAAGTAGACGTCACTTTTCTTTTTTAGAAACATTAAAATATTTTAGTAAAGTTCCATTTTTACTTGTTTTTGGCGTTTTCTCTGCTGAATTTCTTCTTATAGGTGCATTTTCTCTAGGACTGAGAGGTACCATTGAAATTTGAGTTTTTTCTTCTCTGACCTTCTTTTGCCGAACTATTAAAGTTAACCAATTTGTAGTATCCTGTTTCTGCTTAACTGGTGACATTAAACTTAAATGTGGTGCTTCACCAGTTAATAAATAATTTGGTAAATTTTCTGTAGGTGTAGCAAAAGAAATAATTCTAACTTTACTTGGACTGACTTTAATAGGAGTTCTATGAGTCACTGAAGTTGATGAAATTACTTTCGGTGGACTTTTTGGTGAAAGGACCTGGCAGGTTTTCTTTACGTAATTTTTGGTAGGAGTAGTAAAAGAACAACTGGCTTCTACAGGGTTATTCTCATTAGGAGCTTTCAACATAATATCTGTACTCCAAAATTTTTTTTTGACACAATCATTTTCATCTATTGGCTCAAGATGCCGTTTTGAACCTGCTGGCAATAATTTTGGCTCTTCATCTGCTTTTAGTCTTTTAGTCGAACTCTCATCGTTTTTTGATGCATTTAAGAGATCTGTGAGGCATCTTTTTGTTTTTCTATTAGTAAGACTTTCTATTCGGATTCGCTTAGGGCTCTGTGGACTCGATTTCAAAGAACCCAATCTTCTCTTGAGAGAATTTGGTGTCAAGTCTGTATGTCTCGCTTTCCAAAGCTCAGGATGAGATACATCTTTACGTGGGATGATTTCAGCTGTTCCTTTATATTTTACATCTGGCTCAAGAGATTCACGTCCAATTCTCCAAATTTTATGATGGGCATCATCACTGCACGTGACGATTTTAATGTCTCCCTTCTGACACCAAGCAGCACATGTCACTTCAGCCCAATGTCCTACTAGTTTAACTATTGGCTCTGAATACTTAACATTCCAAATATATGCATTCTTATCACTACTGCCACTCACAAGATACATACCATCTGGACTCAGACTAGTCTTAATATAAAATGTACTGTTTTCATGTCCTCTATATCTTTGCTCAGGTATTGAGGTGTAAGTTGATATATTAAAGCAGTAAATGTAATTATCCATACAACTTGCATAAAGGCGCATTCTAGCATTGTCTATGATCAAATTTGTGTAGCCATTTTTAGTAGACATACCACTGTAAGGTATTGCATGTTTTGGAAGGGGTTCTCGTCTGTAGACATTGTAATTTTTTCGTAGGTCCCATACTTTGATTATACCATCACATTCTCCACATGAGATTAGGGTTTGGTCATCCTGAAAAACAAGGCCAGTGACAGATATAGCACGGTAGGGGTCCAGACGCGCTCTCTTAGAGTGTGATCCAGGTGTTTTTGGTGTAAAGCTCAAAGAGTGGCAGTTTGCTAAGCAATTATCTGGCTTAACAACTACAGTAACATGATTGTTAGCTCGCACATCCCAAATTAGGATACGACCATCTCGAGCACCAGTTGCAAATACGGTTGGATCATCAGGTCGAAAGACAGCAGTTTTTACGGAGCGTGTATGGTGAGAAAATAAACCCATATGTTTAGGTGCAGACTCTGCCACATCCCAAAGGCTAGCTGTATGGTCTCCTGTAATATACAAATTCAGTAACTTTATTCAAAAATTAAAAACAAATTATTCTAGGTTAGTTGCAAAATTTTTAAAATATCACAGTAACATATTAAATTAATAAAATTATTCTTTCTATTCTATTATCCTAATTAGTTACCTGAAACAGTAACAAATTTCATATGTTTAGGCATCCAAGCTAAATCAAACACTGCATTATCATGACAATGAAATCCCTCCAAAACCTTAGATAGTTTTGATGTATCCTGAAAGAGATAGGATATTTAGTAATTTATACTAAATATATTTTTACTAGCCAATATTTAATAATTGCAGGTTTTGACAAAATTTAAAATACCATTATAAATATAAGCTTTATAGACAACATACAGATACATAACATTTTTAAATAAAAGCAATGATTTTGCTACAAAAACATAAAGGAGTAGTTTCTTTTACTAACATTTGAATACTATTTTTCTTAATAGATTTGTAATGACGAACAGCATGAAAGAATGAGTAATTTCATGGGATTCAATTTTAGTAAATGAAAACTGCAAATTATTCTATATGGCACTTGAATAAACTTGTTTATTTTAAAAGAGAAATATATTAAAGCACCTGTATAATGACCCGACCGTCTTCATCAGCGAGTGCAACAATGTGTTCATATCCAGAAGCTTCAGAAAACCGACACGCAAATATAGGTGAGTCTTGATTGATATTCACATTTTGTGTATTGGTTTGTAGACCATAGTAAGACTCATCCTCATCTACCACAAAACGTTTAAGAATATTGTCGTAGTTAAAGCAATGATCTGAAAAATAAAATCATATGTTGCACTAGTAGAGTAAAACCGTCTGTTGTTTTTACGATATGTCTTATCATTTTAACTTACAAATTCCTAGCTGCCTATCTATAACACTTTGAAAAATATTCATTTTTAAATTCACAGCATACAGTTAAATTAAAAGTATTTAACTTCTTTTATTGATATAGCATACATTCGGAAATCTTTAAATGTCAAATAATTTTACCCGCAAAATTTGTGATAACACATTATTATCTTTTTTAAGTTTTGCAGCTCTGGATACCAATATTTTGAACCTGTTTTTTAACATCACTTTCGAATAAATGAAAAACTCTCCTAAGATGCTCAAAATATTGAAATTTTAAAGTTTGTGTATTATAATTACATGCACACTTGCCACAAGTCTATTTAATTTTTGAAACTGTCCTTTCCTAACGGGCTATTGTATGCTGTGTATACTATAATTGTGACGTTGTCTTTGAACTTTGTAATTGTTACCTTGTTTCAAGTTCTGTATTCGAAATATCCTTATGAGTCTGTGATTTTTATGTAATACTTCAACTAAAGTCAGTAGTCACAGTGGCGATGTAATAAATAATAAATTTAATTTTTTTGTTCTGAATTTACTACTTTGTGATTTACTTAAAATATACCAGGCAAACAACGAAATAGCCTTATATTATTACATTTTTGTAGCTTCATAAGTTGTTATAGCTTCATCAAAGCATCCTAGTCGATAACTTGTTAAGAGTACGTTTCTGTTGCTTTGAGATTTATAGCTTGTTTAAACTTTTTTATATAATGTTCTAATTTTGCGTAGTGAAATTGTGCTTTGAACAATATCAAACTTAAATACTCCACTAGTTTGTTTATATCCAACCTCTTGCTTATTAAAACTATATTTATAGATATTTTAATAGTAAACTTACTATATGTATTATAAATTCGGATGCTATGGTTCCAGGTGCATGGAATGTGAAGAAAATGGCGGGAAATGCTGCGCAAAGGCGCGCGGCGTCCAGCGAAAACGAAGACCTGATGATGCGAGGAACCTGCTTATGCCTAACACCAATCCAATGCTTGGGCCGTCTTCTCAATCAATGCACAATAAACCCTTCCAAGCATATCGATTTGAACAACCCAATACCTACCAACTATCTGCAAGAGATCCCTTTATGAGCAATATGGAGGAAATATCTTATTGGGTCATTTCTAAACGAGCTCCTTGCCTGTATGACTATGACAAACTTATAAAAAAACAAAATGAAGAGGCTCAGAATTCAAGACATTTTACAGCACCAGTTGAAACTGAAGTTCCTTCCCCAAAAAAGAAAAAGAAAAATTTACTAGAAAATACTTCATATTTATCTGAGAAACAACATCATTTATTTTTTGCAACTCAACAGCAGAATCCTAAAAAAGTTGTCAATGATTGTAAGTCCATTTCATCTGGCACTGGTATTGAAGTAAATATTAAGAACACTTCAACTCCAAAACCAAAAAAGACAAGACCTCTTAAAAGTACTAAATTAAATATATCCAGACGAAATAAAGTGGGCACCTCTACAGCAAAACTTGAATCTCCTCAAAACCAAAACTTAAGAAGGAGTTTACGCTTGCAGCAAAATCTAAATAATAGTGCATTATTTGACTCGTCTTTAGAAATTATAAGTGGCAGTGGTATGAATGGAGTCAAAGGTCAAGAAATTATAAAACAGCCAGCAGACAGTATGATAGTAGATAATGAAACAAATAAAAAAGAAATGATAAAGAAAAATGATAATAATGTTAATGGTGAGTTTGATGATGTTAGTGATGTTTCAGGACTTACTGCAAACTATATTCGTTCAACTAAAGTTAGAAAAACACCAAGAAAAGTGAGAAGAAAGCATAATAAAAAATTATTGCAAGAGTCAGGACAAAGTGATGAAGATAACAAATTAATTGTATGTGTCAATAAATCTGTTAATACTGGTGAGCAGCAATCTGCAATTCTCAACCGCAGCACAGACTCTTCCCAGAATGTGATCAATCTTATAACTACAGTTTCTAACAAAGATAAATCTAAAAGAATTGATCAAAGTACATCTTTACTTAAATTTGTTGAATCACCAGATGAGAAAAGAGTTTCAAAAAAAAGTAATGGTAATATAAATGATTCCTTCCAGTCGAGCAACAGTGCAACGTCACGTTATCCCACACGTAACAGAAGTAAACAAAGCCGAAAAATGCCTCTAAAAAAGAATGATAGAAAAGAAAATTCACTAGAAAAGTTTGTTTATAGAACTAGGAGCCGTAAAAGACTTATTGAAGACTCATGTGAACAAGTAAATTCAAATGAGGAATCTTCAAATGCAATTGTAAATGTTGGCAACACAGAAAAGAAGAGTGTAAGATGTTCAGAGGCAACAGGACAAAAGTGCATCACCGGCATTAAAGAACCCTCTTTAAAAAGAAATTCATTAAGAGACAAGTCTGGGTTTGCAACTTGTTTTTCAGACAGTGACAGTGACATGGAGCCTAAAACACGTAAATTCTTTTAGGAAAACAATATATATTTTTAAACAAGTAGTGACAAACTTTATAAAGCAAGCAGTATAATTATTGTTGTTGTGCATTATATGAGTTGGTTCACAGTGAAATATGTTTCTATGTGAATATAATACTGTCTGTATATTTTAGCTTGAAGAAATTATAATGTACTGATTATACTTGTAGATGCAACTTGCCGTTTGCTGATTAAACTTTAACAGATCATGTCATAAGGATTTGTTCAGTGCCTATACGTAGCACATTTTGTCTAATATTTATAATTTTAAAAGATTTTAGTGATATTTAAAACACTCAAATGAGTAAGTGAATTAGTAATAATAATATATACTATAATAATATATACATATATATAATAATTTTGTACATCATTTGAACACACAGTTAATACATCACAATTTTTAAATACTTAGATAATATACAATCTAAATAGAAACATTCATTAAATTTATAGTAAAAATTTGAATTATCTGCATATATAGTATGAAATTTCGGAAACTTGTGTAACATGACCATGCCAACAAAAAAAAGCATTTGGTAGCATAAGTTTTACAATATAATTTCTAATTATTCAATAGTTAATATTATTTTCCAAATACTAATAACATTTGAAGTGGCCTCTCTGAAAATTTGGCTTTTCATGAAACGGCTCAAACTCCAGATAAACTTCTTGTTTCATGATATGTCCTAGCTGAATCAATGTTGTATTAATATAATAAGTATAATACAACCAAAATTAAGAGATCATTCATTATATTTTTTTAACTTTAACTGTGAGTTAATTGATATTTTAATTGAAGGAAAACAAACATTAAAAATAATTTATTTACACTACTTTCAGGAAGTTAAAAACTTATCTGAATTGTTTTATAATTAGTTTTTAAGTCTTTTTGGGTGATTATAATCATTTGTTTAAATTATATAATGCAATTTTTTTACGTTCATGCATATAAATTATTATAAATGTATCATCATTACCTCCATACATTAATAATTTGCATTAACTTTGCTCTGGACATATTAAATGTTATTGAAATCTATAACTTGAGTTGTTTCATGTGTGTCATATTTTAATCGACGGTTGAATTAGGCGACCACTCAAAATTGTTTGTATTGTCATCCTATTTGTATTATTAGTGCCATTGTAAGGAAATAATTTCGCTTTAAAAACGTACATGACAGTCATACGTTACATTTATAAGTAATGTTATGTACAATTTCATTTATTTAACGTTTATTTTTGGTTATTTCATTTAGATGATAAAATTGTTTTGTATCAAATTTTTGTATGTTATATAATATTGCTTGAAATTATGGAGTATTAAATTAAAATGTTATACCCTGACATGTTTATTGAATTATGTTGAAAATTTATTTACCTATTAACATAAAGCAAACAACCTCGCCTGGCGACTGGTTTTGTTGCCGGCTTTTTATGATACTTAAACGGCAATTACTTAAAATAGTTGGCTTCTACTATACTCACACAGTGAAACAGTACAAGAACTATTGCATACTGACAGTCTGTGAAACCATGTTACTGCAGACTTGCTTTTTTTTGTTGAAATGGCTAACTCGCTGTTGGCCGTACGACTTTACAGCTTAACGGTGTCTTTGGGGTGAACTTGTTTTTTCGTTAGTAAGTAAGTCGCAAGTACACGCGTCTCCTGCGAGACACGAACCTCGGCTTGAGCCGTCGCGGGATCATGGGCTGCCTGAGCGGCCGAATATCGGTACTCGCCCCCGTTCTGGCGTAGGCGGTTGTTAGCGGGGCTCCTACGATACAGAATCCTATCGTTTGAGTATTTATTTTGCCCTCTAGGGAGGCTATAAGCTTATTGTTGACTTGCATGTTGAGCTCATCCGGATCGTGAACGTAATAATATAAAATAAATATAATGTAACTTGTAACGGCCTCTGCGTGGCGATCGGGGCTTAGTTTACGCGTTTAATTAACTAATTCGTAGGGCCGAATAAAATCCCTAATTGTCTTGGGCAAAACGGCGCGCGATCACCGATAGCTTTTCTATAGGAATTCCGCACGCCGAGAGGCCAGACTAGCCTAAATCTAGTAGTGCGTTAGCATAACCATGGCCGGGCCATGCGGGAGAAACTGGTAAGACAGTCGCACATCCACTGTCGAGCTCTTCTAAATATCATAAATTATTATTGATTATTTAACACAATCTTATTATGAAAACGTTTGAATTGTATAATTATTTATCTGCAACCTATTTTAAATTAGCAAAACCATCTAGAATGTGTTTGAAAAATCTCTGATTTAAGAAATACCTTTGTATGTTCCTCAGTGCTTTTGTTTTTATTTATAAAAATATATAGAAAGAGATAAAAGATAACCCGAAAGTACTTCTATAAATATATATGCGCCATCACTTAGATTTTAAAGCAACGATAATATTTATGAATACTTGAATGTTTCCTACGAGTAACGAACTACAATGGTATCTTTTTAGCTTACTAGATGACGCTTTTCTACATAAGTTTTAGTATTAAACTTTATATAACAAAAAATATATCAATTACCAGCATAAAACACTTATGATACTAATTCAAGTACAAATAAAATAATTTTGGGTGGTTAATCTTTCAATTAGTATATAAATTATAACTTTTGTGTTCTCAATTATCAACGTTATAAATTAATATTTAATGGAAGCTGTCATAACTATCTTTCGATATAAGTTTGTTATTTTAATTAATATTTGTTATACTCTTTGTAATTCCAAAATATATAATAATAAAAATAATGCTTTTATCCGTCGCTACTTGCCGGTAGATGCCACTGGTGCTCAGACAAAAATAAAAAAATCAATAAGAATTATAAAAACCATCAATAGAATTAGAGCTAATATTATGTCGCAGTGAGGAATAAATGTGTCATTACATATTATATAGACATATATATTATATATATGTATATTAGACAATATATTTCATATATATAATATAATTTAGCACTTATGTTCTGTCCGTAAAATTCTTTGTTAATTCCTAAAATAGTGAAATTGTATATGAAATAATAGTCCTAAGTAAATAATTTTTTATCAAATGTTTTTAAAATACATTCTTACTAATTTGTTTTTATTATTAATCCAGATAAAAATTTTCATAATTTTATCAAGGAAAAAACTAATGGTACTACATACTTTTAGGATAGTGTTGTAATTACGAAACATACCTAAGTATTGTTGTCAAAAATTATAATAATCCCACTGCTTGGGCCCTTTTGGTTTTTATTATACTATGATCCGGTACCTTAAGAACGCATTTGTGCGTATGTATATACTATATCATATATAATATTATTACGTTTACATAGGATGATAGCCTCAGCTTAAAACTTATTCTTTGCTTACGTAAATTGGATGTTTGTTGTGATAGATACTATTTTTATAAAAATTATAATATAATTTATAAAATTAATTATTTAATAATAATAATACATTCTTTACACTAAGGTATTTGACTTATAAATTGTATTTTTTTTTTATATCATATCTTGGTCTGTCCTTACAATAACAAATGGAGCTGAGCGAGGAAGTGACGGAATATATAAGAAGTTTGATTTTGCACCCATGGGAGAGGTTTGCTGCATAATAATTTCCTTGCATAATATGCAGGAGCACTAATTAGGACGGCTCGTCTGAAGTAATACCACGGGCTCACCGAATACGTAGCGTGAATCGGTAACTATACTTACTGTGTTTCGAAGAGTGAGAGGGTATCGGAGGGCCCGAAACATAGTAGCTACAAGTACCGTTTCACCCTGAAAATTCTGTGAGCTCGTGGTATCACTTTGGACGAGCCGGCCCAATTAGTGCTTTAGCACGACTCTCCCACAGGTGCTCAGCACTCTTCAACGAAAATATTGAGTTAAAAAATAGATACACGATTGATGTAGTATTGAATATCCAGAGACAGAGTTCTCCACAAATTAGTCGACGGATATCATAGTATCGTAACTCGTAACCCGAGACGTATTTGTACAACTGCGACACGTCAATGTTAAAAAAAACCAGACGTTACAATATTTATTCAGTAGTGTTTTGTTTTGCAGCAAAATATTGTTATCTTATAAGAAAAGATGTTTTTCGTGTTTTTACAACTTATTTTTGAACCTACGAATATTAAATTCAACCTCTAAATTCTTTATTATTCAGAGGCGGCTAGAAAAAGTTATTGTATAGTCAAAGTATTTTTTCTTAAAACACATTTATGAACATAAATTAAATTTCATCAAATCTATTCAGTGGTTTAAGTGTGAAACCGTAACAGAGGTGCTGTCATATTTGTAATATATGTTCGGTTTTTTTTGCGATAGGCCTTCTTATCACCTCTCTATTGATCTCTATACTTGGGTTTTAATATCAAGAGCTTACAAACGAAAACGTGGGAGAGCAATGCTGAAGCATGTGGACGCACTAGTTGGGCCGGCTCGTCCGAAGTGATACCACGGGCTCACAGAATACTCAAAGTGAAACGGTATTTGTACTGTGGTTTCGCTGAGTGAATGAAGAGGCCCTTATAAAAATTTCGCTTGAGTGGCGTAAAAAGCCGACAGCACAACCAATGCGCAATGTTCTCTTACTATATACTACCAATTGCTTAAACAAAAAATTCTTTAAATTATAGTTTTGGTTGCTATTCAACAGAATTTATTCAATGAATCCGTAGTATGTCGAGTATGGTGGAGGTATTTAACATACATCAACCTAAAAACATAGATTTGCGTTTATATTATGCTCTTTTGTGGGACCGTTTACAAACGTGAAAAGATTATATACACAACTAAGAAATATTTTGTATTTTGACCTCTGCGCCCCTCTTCCTTTGGCAAAGCGTATAAAGAACATTCCTGACTAATTTCACTTCATCTATATTATTGAACAAACAACTTATGGGTCTCGAAGTACAATTAGTGTTGCCCAAATAATGGACATAATAGTATGAGGATCAGATATCACCGCCATGGTACGTGTGGAGGTGGGAAGTAGGGTTGCTATAATAAAGAATTCTCCGGACTTCAGGCAGTATTTTCTTTGTCAGTCTAAATTTTATAATTAAAAAAGTTATTGCTTATGTTTAATTTTTCAACGGAATGAATTTTTGGGTTAAACACAGATCTTGTACAAATTCTGTGACTAATATCTGTGAACATAGGTACCTAACAGAGTGCACCATTATAGTATTGGCTAAATTTCAATATTTTTGGCTAAAAAACAAACATACCTATTAAGAATGGCTACTTAATGGTAGGTACTAATTAGTTTTGTGTAGAAGATAAAAGTGCCTATATTTTCTTAGATAGCTGGGATATTGACAGATATTTTTTTCCAGAACTGTAGTCTTTATGATTGTAAAACTGGCGACACCACACATGAAATAAGATATTCAATTTAAAGGTATAATAAATTTTTTATCAAAGAGTACGCCGATAATTCAGGTTCAATCCTTTTGACATTTGGAAGGAAACGTTTTGACAGAACTGTCTAAAATTTCTCCTCAACGTTTCTTCTTTTTAATTTTTATTAGTCAAACTTATTTGCCATATCTATCTTCTTTAAATAATTATGCTTATTTGCATTAATGTTCATTAAAATACATATAAGTAGGTAAACATATACCTTTACTATTTTCTTTTTAATATTTTCACTCTGGATGCAGATCGCCTCCGACAGGTACCTATGTATGGAGATCCGAAGGGGAGGCCTAAATGCAGTGGACGTCCTACGCCTGAAATTATGATGATGATGTAAACCTTTACCCTTAGTGTCCAAGTAAAAGCTATGATCTAATATAGACCTTTTAAGACTTTATTCATATATTTTTCAATAATCTGTCTGTATCTGTGTGTATTTTTAATAATCAAGGCTGAAATACAGATTATACTTTATAGTAAAATTAATGAAAATTATTTGTGTTGAAATGCGCTGCTCACTTGTAAAACGCAAAAAGGTCTAACGAAGCAACAAAAGCGGAGAGGAAGTTGTATCGCGCTTCCGGTAGGGTTGGAACTCGAAGGCTTTAAGACCACGCCCGTTCCCGCTTACAAAACCCAGCCCTTTTATTCTACACTAGCAATCCGCCTCGCTTCACGCCGTTTATTTGTTCAATAACTGACATCTCGACATGAACTTATCATTGTTTTCATAAATATAGTTAGATAAATTATACATTTATTAAAAACAGGTTGACGCCCATTATTAGATACCTATCTAGTCTGGAGAGCCTCATAGCTAAATGGTTTTAAAAATGTACAATGAAATGAAAGGTATCGGGTCCGCATCCCGGTCCACTTGTACTGTGTTTCGCTGAATGAGTGAGTATATCGCAGGCCCTTAAAAACTGCCGCTTAAGTGGCGAAAAAGCCGGCAACACAACCAATGTGCGGATTGTGGCGTGTTTGTCCATGGGCGGTTGTGCTCTCTTACCATATAAGAAACCCACCTTTGTCAGCTATAGTATAAAAAAAATGTAGATACCTAGGAGATGATATCAAGTAAGTAAAATTGATACAGGAAAATGCGCTTTATCCTTTAACCATTTGCGGGGGATAAAGAGACAAGAGAGAGGTAACCCTTTAAATAAATTGTCTCCGATATATCCCGGCGCGTATTTTAAAAGGCATTTACACCTTCGTGGGAACAACGTTCAATAAACTTATAAACTGTGTTTAACTTGGAACGATTTTGATATTTCTTTATCCTGTTTATTAGGAAGCTCTTTATAAAGTACTTAATATTAGATTAGGCTTGAATATAGTTTTATTTAGCAAGCTGAAGTGGCAATGTACAGGCCTCATTGCACGTAGAGCTGATGGCAGATGGGGCCGAAAAGTGTTAGAATGGAGACCACGGACCGGCAAGTGCAGCGTGGACAAAGTGGACAGACAACTTTGTAAAGGTCGCCAGAAGACGCTGGATGCAGATCTCCTCCTACAGATGCATGGAGGTCCAAATGTGAGGCCTATGAGCAGCAGTGGACGTCTTACGATTGAAATGATGATAGTGATATATTTAACAATTAGAATGTTCCTTGCCGCATTGGCAGAATATCAGTTATTTTATTATACGTAGGTACCTAAATAATGAAATAATATATATTTCATTATTAAATTATAATCCTAACTTGGCTTAAATTCATCTTAATTATCATACCCATTTATCTTTATTAAAAGCGATCGATTTTAGTGTTATTATCTTAAAGGAGAAACTAAAACCTCGTAGGCGTTCAAATGTAGAATATTTACCTATATGTGCGTGATTCCTAACGCGGCGTATCAAAAAGGATTATACGAACAGTATAATATGGCCGCCGAGATTATAATAATTTGAATAATAACATTAAAATAATAATAATGCCTTGTGCCGCGCCGCTCGATAGAGATGTCAACTCTTAATAGATTTATCTGCGGTCATGCATCAAAGTTATTATTTAGTGTTGTTACTCTTTAGCGGGATCGTGGGTCATTATCACTTCATTAGTCACCCGCCATGCCGGCTTTTATCGATCACAATGAAAAGCCATCGTGTCTTCAACTAACTTCTAATCCTTTAACTCTATTTAATTAGTTACTGAGGAAATTACACATTATGTTACTTTTATTTAGGTTACCTATGTCCTATAGATACTTAACACACAATAACTTCTTTAGGCCTACTTGTTGATTAGCTAAAGCGCAAAATATATTTGATATTTTATTGGTGTAAAATTTATGACATTTTAATAAGTATAAATTATCCCGATTCCCGAAATCCTTGTTGTTTACTTATTTAACAATATAATTATAATTCCATCAATTTCAAGTCCGAATACTTAATTTTGATTGACAGTGACAGTTCAGATTTATAGGTAGGTAGTATTTAATAAGGTTTAGGCTGGGAAGAATTTATTGCGCCGTTGAAATAAATCAAGCATGTCAATACGTCCAATGAATTATATACAAACAAACAAGCAATTAAGTTTGATCAATTGCGAATATTTTAAAAAAATTAATGAAACCAATTTAATTGAATTTCTACTGCCAACATCTTAAAATGCTTTGCCAGAGTGGTAGTGCTTTTTATGTATACTCGTAATATAGAAAAACTATCGAAGACAATTGTTTTTACATTTAAATTATATTGTACAAACAAAATATATAATGTATAACTACATTTTTTTATGTTGAATTGAGTTAACATATTAGCGTTACGGCATTAACATTAAAACATACTTTGCGCTCTTAATTATTATAAGTACCTATAAACAAGAAACGTGGTAGAATTTGTGTGAGGTTTATTGTTTTACAAGGCTTAAACCTTTCGAAGTCAAAAGAACAATGACATTAAGGAATGCTGTTGTCAGATTCGTTGATAGAGTGCCACAATATCTCTTCTTGTCACGTATTTGATTTGTTTCGTCTGTCTTCAACCACCCACTCAAATAAAAGTTTATAATACTATTTGTGTAAAAGTACCTAGACGTTGACAAGCTTCGCGTTTTAATTGTCATTCCATGTCATGTTAATTGTCAATATTATAATCATATTTTTTACTAAATTTGTAAATCAGAAACATAAAATGTGAAATTGGTTATCATTTTATTGGAATGCTGACTTTCCTATAACAGATTTGTTATCTACGAAAGTTAACATCACACAAAAGGTAAGTCAAATATAGGTTTATAGGTTATAAGATTTTGTGTTGCGGCAGCATTGTATATGACAATGTATGTTTTTATTCAGAATGTATTGTAATGTATTTATTCAGAAGAGGAAGTAATGAATAATCAATTTAACAGACCATGTAATTCTATCTAAAATAATCATTAATGTCATCTAAAATAACATTTATAGAATTCCGGCCGAAAAATCATCAACTGCCAAAACAGTTGCGTAGGAGTCATACATCTCGGTTTCAAGGCCAGGGGGTAATCGTTTCCTTCCTTGAATCCGTTACAATAGCGACACCTCGCTGGGTCTGCAATATTTTGTCTTAGCTCGTTTTGTTCAAGTACGATCCATCACGGATGCTACTGAGTGGTTGCATTCGAATGCGATCCGTTATTTAGACACATATACACAGGCTGTTTCTATTTGTATATTATTTTTACCATATTAAATTGTGAGTTGATCAAAATGCAACAAGAAAAACAAAAAACTCACAGAATACTCGGTGTGAAACTATACTTGTACTGTGTTTCGCAAACTGACTGAGGATATCGGAGGCCCTTAAAAGGGCGCTGAAGTGACGTAAAAAGCCGGCAATACACTGCGCCAATGCGCGTGACTGTGGCGCGGTTGTCCATGGGTCGAGGTGTTCTCTTATCATATAGGAGATCCACCTGCACCGTTATCCGCTATACAATAAAAAGGGAAATTCTGTTAAAAAGATTATCAATTATCTATTTACTAATAAGAGATTATAGTCGTATATTGTAAGTAATGCGAAAATACACGTCAAATAGTTAAACTCCTTTTAGGCTTTTATGAAGTTCGATATGTGAAACAAAAAAAAAATATTTATATATATTTATATTACACACCTACAAATTTTTTAATTAATATTTGTTACATTTTGCCAGTTAACTTGTATAAAATGCAGCCTGTAGTAGTGGGAGATAGATTTACAATCCGTCATTGTTGTTGAGAAATCGCCGTTGCGACCACATTGTCCTTACAGTGGCGCTCAATGGGAAGCCTAATGGTTGTTTATCATTGTTTAAAGATAGAACAGACTGGGACATGATGTGACTGAATGGATACAGATCTGTGCCTCGTTCCCGGAATAAGAAAGTTGACGTTGACACTTGACACATAAAATGGCGCGATTTGATAGATTGCGATGTTTTGTGTCAATTGACTGTGTTAAGCGATATTATTTTTAAGCTTTTATCAGACATAATTTCTATAAATTTCGATATTAGAAGATTTTGTTTTCATAATTATTGATGATGAAATCTTAAATAATAATTTAAAGGAGACTCATTTTTTTACCTTCCTTACGGGTAAGATTTATTCATGTTTTACACCCGAGTCTTGAAATTTGTTTTTCTCAAATAAAACTTAGGTTTTTTATTTAAGGCTGACTTAGGTATCCGAGATGATTCACAGCTACAATAAAATATAAGATCACCTACTTATGAGAAAAAATGAAAAGTATTATATAGAAAGTAAATAAATTTAGCAAAAAGCACGTATGGTATTAAAAATTTTACGATTTTGTTTGCGCAGAAGAGGTTTCTAAATCTATTACTAACAGATTCCCACTCTTCGTTAGTTTATCACGTTTCTTTAAACTTATAAGACATTAAAAAGATAAAATTTACTCCCATCTTTGGTTCAATACTATTAAATTTTTAATGTCCTTCGAGGTCATAAATTTGATTTAGCTAAGAGACTTATGTTTAATTTGGTAGAGGTTTTTGAGATTAAGTATAAGTAATCTATGTATTTGATAAGAATTTGATTTCAGGCGAATCGTATTTTACTTCTTCAGGAACTATCTAACTACGGAAATATGTTTCTAAGTGGGTGGTAAATATTATTAAGTAAAGAAAATAAAGATAATACATTCCCTATCGTCGAAAGTTTATTTAAAAACTTTTACACAATTTCAAACAAATTATCCCCCGTTGATCGTTTGACAAAAACTAAATTCATAACAATAATATGAACAATACTACAATTTTGTACAACCAAAACAAATTAAGGAATCTATTGTCGAGTTATTTCTATTGAATAATGACCATTCAGGGGCACCATAAACTGGAAATGCCAAAATATATGAGCGCTGTAAAGTTTGGGCGGCTGGGGGTCTCCGTTAATATATTGTCTCTACAGCTTAAATAACAATCATTGTTAAAAGAGCCCAAAAAGGAGTCTTATTTGCATTTAGCTCTCTCGTAAGCATTTCTTCAAACTCCAACCCTACCAATTAATTTGTCGGAATGGCTCTCTCGGATTTTAGCCAAACCCTCAAAACATAGGTATAACGGCTCACTTACAACTGAGACAGGTTTGTATTAATTAATAAGCGAAAGTGTGTTTTAGCGCATTCTCAAAGCAACTTAAAATAATAATGACGTGGAATACCTATTCAAAGCCTTTACTACATGCATAATTACTTCAAATCAATCAAATATTTGACATAAAATAGCAAAACAGCTACTTACATAAAATATATAAATGTTACCTTATTAATCCGACTTTAAAAAACCGAAACGGAGGTCATCAATTCGAAGTTTTTTTGGAAATTGTTGTTTACCTCGTAACAATAGTCTTAAAGTTTAATAAGAATCACAATAGAGTCATTGTTCCAGTGGCGAGTTTTTTGTGCATGTTACAAAGAAATGCAATATAAACAATTGTAAAATAAAGTTTATGGTTGCATATTTATGACTTCAGACCATTCAAAGAGTTGAATGACGCGCTTGCATTTGTTAACAATTTAATTTAAAGTATTCATTATATTGTTAGTTTATTATTTATCTCTTTAATTCATTAATTCACGGAGGTTTTTATGTTTTTTACTTTTTAAATTTATTTTTTATATTGATAATAATGATATACTAAATAGTACTGCTATTATTGATCAGGGTTTAGAAAATTTCAACTTTTAGGATCGGGTAAAATCTTATTGATTGGTAATCAATAAGATTTTACGAAAATAAGTGGGTAAGAGGTAATAAAGTGTTTTAATTCAATTAAATTACTCCAAATTCTAAAGTAAATGATCAGTTCTGAACGCTATCCTTTCATGCAGAATGTTCAAAAATGTAATATACATAATATATACTAATAAGTTAATTATTTATGAAGTAGGTATCCAAATATATAATCTAATATATAATTCTATAAATATAATACATAGTTCTGAAATAATAAATTTAAAGCTGTGTAGTTTACGTTTCTCTATGTGATCGAATCAGAAATGAAGAGAGCCTCATGAGAGCCTGCCATTTGAGAGTTTGCCATGAAGCGAGAGGTATCAGGTTTGAATCCCGGTCCGGACAATTTCAATTTAATTTATACTTTATTCGGTCTCTGCAAGGCTTGACAGTGGCCGGGCGAGTGTCTTAATACCGTCGCACCCGTGGGTGAGCCATGCTGACGCACTATATGGACCGTCTTGCCCGAAGTTATACCACGGGCTCACAGGATACTCAGCGTGAAATGGTACTTGTATTGTGTTTCGCAGAGTGAGTGAGGATATCGGAACTAAATTCATCGACATAGCCCGCCGAATTAGCAGGCTAAATTGGCTTAAGTAGCAAGATAATGTCACGCAGAGCATATAGACGATGGAGCCGAAAAGTGCTAGAGTGGAAACCATGGCAAGCGCATCGTAGGAAGTCCACTGACAAGATGGACCTTATATTGGTACCGAAAGACGCTGAATGCAGGTCGCCTCAGATAGGTATGCGTAGAGGTCCAAAGGGGAGGCCAACAGTGGACATGCTATGGCTGAAATGATGATGATGTGTTGTCTTTGTAGATTTAGGTAACAATACCTATGTTAACAATAGATATACCTTGACAAGATTCCGATAGATACAACAAATTATAACTTTAGCCATAATAATGTAATTATAGAGCCTGTAGGACCTCACAATGATTGTTCGTTATATTAGGTAAGTCAAAGCTTGTCTAGCACCTGTTGACGTGCGCCGGCACTATGACACCGGCGCTGCAGTGGGCAATAATTGATGAGTTACTTCGGGACCCCCGCCGATAGCTGAGGGCCATGCTGCGAATGCCGCGCAAGTTATATACGAGATGCGGGATATGTTTTACTTAACATTTTCCTGCAATTTAACCTGTCAAAGTATGCAGTTGATATGATAATAGTACGAGAATTTCAAGCCTTTTCAAGTGAGGCCTGAAATATTAACGATTACGCGTGGATTGGCGGAAGTTAAGCTTATTCTACTGGCAGCAAATTAAGAGAGGTTATTTTTGTATCAATTTATTATTATTTCTACTAGGTGGGTCTCAAAAAAAATTACAAATGGGATAGATAAAATGTACATTTTTAATTTCGTCAAAGCCTATGATATCAATATACACAGCGATCGCCTATTACTTGTCCCTATCCCCGCCCCATACCGTAACCGACTCCACGCTTGCCAAAATAAAACATTAATATTATAACATATTAATATAATACACCTGCCTTAATGAGAAGATACTTTTTGTATCCACCGTACGTCTTAGCTGGCCCTATCCAAGTGAATTCCTTAATTACATTATCATGCCACGTCGAAATTTCAGATAAAATATGCGATATGAGGATAATATTCTTAATATAATTTAATTCACAGGACAAATTGTATGTCATTTTATATCTACGTGATAAAATGTGATTTTCCTTTTAATTTATCGAATATCAGTTCGTTCGCTTTGACAACGCAATTATTAGGATTAGGTATACAGTTCTTGCGCCATTGCAAAAAAAAAATTTCAAGATTTTATTTTATAATGGGTATTGTTAAAGTTTTAAGCATAAACTGTTCGGATAACAATTAATGATACGCGATAACTATAAATAAATATGATCAAAATATGTGATATGGTCAAAATTCTCAATAAAACTTACCTAAAATGTCCAAGGTCTTTATATAGAAACTGTGGCAAACAAGCTGGGGGCTTACCTAGTGTAAGCGGTCCTCCAACTATTTATACCCCTAGCCCTTGCAGAGCTACGGGTGCGTTACCTGCCTTTAAGGAACATATACCTACGCTTTTTTCTTGAAGGTTCCCAATTCGTATTGGTTTGGAAATATCCCTGCTCTTTTATTTTGTATGAATAAGCATCGTAGCGTAATGGTTTTATAAGTGTACCATGAAACAAGTGGTATCAGGTTCGAATCCTGGTCTGGACAATTATAATTTAATTTATAATTTATTCGGACGCTGGAAGGGCTTGACATGCTGAAATGCTCTACGTGATACCTTACTTGTATTGTGTTTCGCAGAGTGAATGAGGATATCGGAGGCCTGTGAAAGTGGCGTAAAAAGCCGGCCTAACAACCAATGCGCGGACTGTGGTGCGGTTGTCCATGGGCGGCGGTGTTCTCTAACCATATAAAAGACCCACCTGCTCCGATGTCCGCTTTACAATAAAAAAAGTGTTAATAAGTAGTAGTAGAATATGCAGGCTATGTCTTAAAATACATTTAAAAAGCCGAGAGTAATTATCACACTAAGAACCAAATAGTCATTTGTAAAATAACACGATAAACACGAAAGTATCACTCCAGAGTATTTCTATAATCAGATACGAACAGAAGGGGAGTGAAATTACCTTACAAAGGACTCGCGCTGTGGGACGTCTATTATAGAACTTACAAACTGACTAGGACTAATAAAACTGAGCTCTATTTGTACCCATTATAAGGGATAAATGCTAACGAAGATTTGCCGCGGGGCTTAGACGTGATCAAACAATAGATATTATGTTAATACAAGTGTATGTAACCTGTTTAAATGTGTGTGAATAGCATGTGCACGTCAAGCTATTCGACAATTCTGTTTATCGCGTTACTTATGCTCGTCATTTCCAAGTGTAAGATGAATAACTGAATTGTCTTAGTTACTTTGTTATGTAATATTGTAATGTTTTTAATTAGTGTAAACGATGATTACCGTAATTACAAAACAGTGGATTTCTTTTATAACGATCTCAATTATAGCGACGTGCGTTTCTTGAATTTAAATCATAGTTTCGTAAGAAATTCATTCGGTAATAGCGACTCCGGATATAACGTCAATTTCGGGTATAGCGATTTGTTTTTATTTAATATTATTATTATTTATTATATCATATTATTCATTTCTTTCCTGGAAATCTGTTGCGGATATGAGGACGGTCTGGATCGGCAAAGGCACAAAGAGTTAAGCTTTCTTATCTTTTGTTTACATTCACAGATGGTCAAACAAATGCTTTATTCGTATGTAGGACTACTTGACACGTGTACAATGTTAAACTATTATTAAAAAACATATTATTAACATGTCGCGACTGGAAAATGGAGAAGCAATGTTGATCCGAGTTTTAAATATTTACATTGTACAATTACAACGATGTGGAAAAACGCTCGAAAATTGAGAATTATTTTGATAATTTGACTGATAATTAACTTATTAAGACTGTGCTTCAAAATGAAAGAAAAAGATTGCAATCAAAATGAGAGAGAACAACATAATAAACCGACTCTATGGTCTGTAACATATGAAATGACTATTACAGATTGTTTTCTGCTGAACTATAAAGAAACGTTTCAGTGTATTTCAGACGATCTACAGATCACAATTTAAGAATGTAAGTAGGTAGTATAAAATAAAACAGGGATTATCGTTATAATAACATCAAAAATCCTGGCTCTTATTTAATCCAATCTGAAAGATATAAAAGGTAAATCACATAATTTTAATGGGAACTATTAAAACGTAAGAGTTAAATACTGTTGGTTTTAACTTTAATGTGGTCATCAGTTCATTAGCTACCTGACAGTTGCTGCCACCATCGTTTTATGAGATTTCTTATCCATACATTTTTGGGTAGTAGTCCACTTCGATAGTCAAAAGTAAAGAAAAACTTTTAGCGGCAATAAATTCAGCAGTGGGAAGGTACTTAAATTTATCTCACCCTAAATAATGTAACATAATTTGTTAGTGTTTATTTTTTTATTTTCTGAAACCCATAATACAAACAGTAACAATCTCTCATTCAATTGATATGTACATATGTATAATAATAGCTAAATTTGTGGTACCGATCAGAACATTAAAGCTACAATATGAATAGATAAATAGATAATCATTAATATATAATGAACATGTATATATAATTATATAAAAAAATATTCAAATATATAAATAAAATAATAAGTAAAATATCTCCCAACTTTCTACTCGTAAAACTCGTTTTCAGTATCTTTAAACTCTATTTGACTATGACTATAATAAACGTCAAAAACTCTCTTGTCTATGGAATTCGGGTGACACTTACAAATTGATTACCGCCATAATATTTTAATGGTACCTACTTCATGGTTACAGCGTCTTCCCACTGTTTCATATTTTATGCAGAGAATATCGTTTTGTTTGTTTTATTGGCTCTTTCAAACAAATAAAATTAAGATCCTGGTAAAAATAGTTAATGGGGCCGGTGAAAACGGTTTTAACAAGTCACAAAATGATAAATTTATTACCTCGAAGTTAAACAAAACGCGCCAGGTAAAATAAACATAAAAAAAAAACAATAAATGTGTATAGGCATATCCACTAAAGGAGTATAAAGATGTATAGTATAAAGAGTACGGTATCTTCTCTAATATTGTTTAAGTGAATAATATTTTGATTTTTATGAAGTTTTCTTGGGTTTACAATTAAAATTTACAAAAAACGCCAAATTTTTTGTTAAGGTAAATATCATTTTGTTTCACGTCGTATTAAGGTACTGTTAAGATATTTGTTAAATGACCTTTTAAGGAAAAGTAAATATTACTTAACTATATTTTTTATTACTTCAGTACAATAAAGGTCGGTGCGAGAGCCATGTTGACGTACTAATTGGGACCGCTCGTCCGAAGTGATACCACGGTCTCATAGAATATTCAATGTGAAACGGTAATTGTATTTGTTTCCGGCATAAAAAGCCGGCAACACAAACAATGCCCGGACTGTGGCGCGGTTGTTTGTGGGCGGCGATGTTCTCTTACCATATAGGAGACCCACCTGCTCCGTTGTCCGCTATAGAATAAAAACTAGGTGTGGCGAGACGCGTAACGTCCTGTAATTGATACGGAACCACTCGATTCTCTGAAATGGACACATTCTACTTTATGGACAATAAAATATTTATAACCGCGTTATCAACACTGTAATTTTAATTGCGGCCCACCGCGCGTTAATTTTTGTTTTACGATCTCTCCCCGTCTCTACTTCTATATTTTGAAGATTAAGTTGCGACTTATAGTTAGTTCAATCATTTGATTATTCAATTGCAATTATGAAATATTTTAGAACGACAATATGTGCAATAGTTGTGAACGCGATGATTCATGAGATTGATCATTCATCTTAATCACTCGCGATGCAGTATGTTAGTTGTTCACGTGTTTAATGATAAGTCATACAATTAGTGTAAGCATCAAGTAAACAGTGCGCACGCGCCAGCCAGCTGCCCACTCTCCGCGCCGACTTCCTCTGATCTTTGACTTGGACAATTGCACACATCTGCCCGTCTTGACGGCCCTCGTCACCTTCAGCAATTTGAGATGACCTCTCAGTACGTTACTATTCATATCTCAAAGCCCGAAGACGTAGTTCTTTGTAATCTGGTCTATATTTCTAACAGCGTCTGTTATTTAGCTGCTAGATGGATCTTTATTGTGTTCACATTTAGGTTTTATTTGCCGTACACTAACGACTTTGGAAATTGGTAAGAAATATGTTACTCAATCCCCTGTTGTCGCGAGATTATGAATTGAAGTGGTTCGCGATCAACTAGGTGCTTCCGTTGCATCAGCTGTACCTTAATCATATTTATTGTTTATATTACTACTTAGCACCAATGACATCAACTCTTTCAATTAAACAAACTGTTCACAACTTTCTTACTAGGCAGGAACCTACCAACTAAATTTAAGAAAATTTATATGTTTACCTAACGAAGTTTTACATAGAATTCATTGATTATAATATACTCTTTGGTGGTTCTATCAAATACTCTAAAAATGACATTAATATGTCGAAACTAAAAATGTTAAAAAACATATATTTAAAAACAGGATACCTTAAATTTAAATAACCACGAGAAAATGAAAGGTAAAAATAAAAATGGCCCAATAACACGGAGGTCGGTATTTGTTTCGGAAGATCCGACTGCGGTCCCAGCCGAGTTAAATAATATTAAACGGCGTACGAATAGGCAGCCAGAAAACGCTAGGGAATTCTGCTCGTATTTTTATGCTCGAAAGAAAAACATTGATCCCTATTATCATGTTACCTCTCATGCAGCGTCCTCTCAAGAATCTGTCAAGAAGGCTCATAATCGTAATGTAAGAGAACAAGTGTTTTCCACGTATCCGTGTTTAGGACCAGGATTGCGCTGGAGTCCTTCCATAGACAGTTTGAGTGAAGATATTCAAGAAGAGGAGGAATTTATTTGTAGAAGATGTAGAAATTGCAAGGAGACCATTGCACCTGAAAGGAGGGCATTTAAAGATAATATTATGAAATTTTCTGATAACAGCACTATGACGCTTAATGTAAAGGACACCGCTTGCGAAATGCCACACCCACATGTAGAAGCGGCCTATTCCTCAACTGTATCTATTTCATCTTCTAATATTGCAGTCAGAGATGAACCCGAGCCTCAGGTACGTTTTTCTCGCAGTCCTATTCTAAAAAAAATTGATCACACTACGTCATTTAGCCCAAGATATATAGATAGCCAGCAAAACCCAATGGAAACATCTGAGGCAGCTGAAGGTATAGATAGCTATACGTACATGGAGTCTTGCCCAAAAACACGAAGAGCAAGGTTGCCAACGTGCCCAAATCTTAATCAAATTTTAGATGAATCCTCTAATCCAAGAAAAAATATATATAATGAAGGGATAAGTGATGCAATAGCTAATAATTTTCCCAATTATTACCCACTGGGAACAAGGTTGCAGGTACAAGGGAGAAAGAGAGATAATAGTAGACCTTCTATTTTCAGTAAGAATGTTGAAATTCCTTTTACGCATCAGGGTCGTTCGAAGTATCACCATGAATGTAAAATTGAAAACAAAAAAAAGCCATTGTTTGGTATTCAAGAAGAAGTGAGGCTAGCGGCGAAACCAAAAGCTCTCAGGACCTGTCACCCTGCAGGCTTGGAGCGATGCGAGTTGGCGCCATATGTTAAAATGCCCAGAAAAGTTTTGAGCTCCGAACAGGATATAGATTCATATATCCGAAATCAAAGTCAAAAACCCAAATTCTTGTGAATACATATTCTGTAAGTAAATGTTTAAAATTCAAGTTTTGAAATATTACCGTTTTAATAAAAGTGTAATTGGAAAAATACTGTATTTATCTGAACCGTGAATATCATTTGGCTTTAAAGATTTGGTAGGCATATTGTCTTTCAACTGCATATCGCAGGTATCCCAATGATAATTTGGGTAGATTTCTATCATTCGTTCATATTAGAACACATGACACAATATGCAATAAGCCATGAACATCTCTGATATTAAACTCGGACCTGCTGGCTTGCGGGCGAGAGGTCAACAGCTGAGAAAGCAGCCAGATTGGATAATTTTACTTCAATTGGATATAGGCGGTGCAAACATTTGGTACATTCCAATATCGTTTACATACATTATGTACTTAATTAATATCATTATTAACTAACGTTATTTTCCTTGATACTGAATACAAGATTAATAATCGCGCTGTCGTTTAATATATGTGGAATATATTCATCATCATCATCATCAGCCCATCTAAATCCACTGCTGGACATAGGCCTCCCTCAAATGTGGAATATATTAAATATAATTAATATATATGTGAAATAACAATTATGACATTATACAGAGCACTGATAGAAGGTAACTGTGTATTTCATTAAAGTTTTTTCATCACTTTCACCTCGATATTTGTCCTTCCACAATGGAGTGTTTTAAGGCATTTCCTGCCGGGGACCACCTCTCTGTGGAATCAGCTGCCAGCAGAGCAGCAGAGATATTTCCAAACCAATACGACTTGGGGACCTTCAAGAAAAGAGCGTACATATTCCTTAAAGATCAACAATGCACCTGCGGCTCTGCAAGGGCTAGAGTTTTCCATGGGCAGAGGTCCTAGGTGAGCCTCTTGGTCGTTTGCCATCGTTCATCTAAAAAAAGGTTTTGTTATACCCTCCAAGTAGAATGATAGAATTTAGAACAACTCTCTAGCTATGTATAACTGTCATGAAATGCTAATAAATTATAAAAGCACTAAAGTTTTCAATGTTTTCAAACTCTGTATGCAGGGGATCGGCACGCGTCGTCCGCGCAATGCAATCTGCTAGCTTGATAAAACTGTTATTCCTCTTTGTTTTTCCGTTTTTGTACTGACCCTGATAATATTATATATAAACTTATTTAAATTTTAATCTCATCAAATAAATATCTTTACTAAATAGCATGCAACGGGGCAGGAGGTACTTTTAAATGGCTATTGTTAAGCCCTTCCAAACTTATAAGTACAAGACCGCTTTGTCATCACGCTCTTAAATTTATACATCTAGATTGGTTTCAACTTAGAGAATAGAGAATCAATATTTTTCAGTCATTTTCAGTCATTTTATAATTTACAGTAGCTTAAAAACCATTGCGAATTAATATCGTAAATTACTTCCCGATAGTCTTTCATAGAATCCGTGACGACTTTTGTGGGAGAGTCATGTTGAAGTATATGTGAACGCACTACTTGGGTCGGCTACCACGGGCTCGCAGAATACTGAACGTGAAACGGTGCTTGTTCTGTTTCGCTAATTGAGTGAGGATATCGGAGGCCCTTAAAATGCCCATGAGTGGCGCGGTTGTCCATGAGCGGCGGTGTTCTCTTAACATATAAGAGACCTACCTGCTCCGTTGTCCGCTAAACTATAAAAAAATTATTCGAAAATTAGGTGCACCTCACCAAGTAGCCAGCGTAGAGCTGGGTGAAAAATCGTTGGTGATCACCTACTTTGCTTACCTAGTGCCGACTGTTATCGACTCTACTTCAGCGGAGTTCGCTAACTTTTCAATTTAATCAAGAACCAGGGTTTTTGTTGTTACTATGAAACACATGTAACGTTATATATATGTTTTTCATATTAAAATAAAGGTATCTAATTAAAACAAGGTGACTTGTAATAAATTCTAATTAATATTGTCCTAGCAATATTCACTAGCTCTAACCTTTCAACATTGGAATATCCAAACTGTATTAGAAATTAATGAACAGGCACCAATTATACCTTGTGGCTATATAAAAACCAAATTCGGAGCATCAAATCGAATTAAGCTGTAAGGTGTAAATGCAATAAAATTATGTGATTACATTAAAGATATAGCTCATCATTCATAGTTATCATTCGCGTCCATCTCATGGTTTTTTTGAGCCGCCGCTTACGCGATTCGGTAACCGATGTTGTGGGGTCAAAATTATATAACTGTCTTCATCGAGATCGTAAAATTGATAAAGTTATTAAATTTTATAACTTTATTAAGTTAGGGTGTTGTGTTAATTTTTATTGCCCTCGTATTTAATTAATTGTCTTTGATATAGGCTCTCCTGAGCTGATGTTTTAAATACTTTTTACATAGGATTGATGTACCTACCACTATTTGAAATTCAACGATATGCAGTAACAGTTTTCTCAAATTAAAAAACACTTCTTACTATTGCGTTCCTTCAAAAAGTACCTATTGAAGAAATGTTATTATAATTTCATTGGTAATAAACGAACCAACGTTTTTGTATAAAATTAAGTCATAAATATCATGTAAAATATCTGTATATATGTTACATGATGTATATAGATATGTAAATATCTGTGTGTAAATCATAAAAGCATAAACATCAAAATCAGTATAATCCGAACTAGACGAGACCCATCGCAAAGGTAAGAAAACAATTAACAGATGTACATTACAATTTTTATTATATTTATTGATTCGATAACCTTCATTATGGTACACGTGTAAAAATCTCTTTATACAAAATTTAATTATTTAGCGCATATTTAAGGGCAATATTTGTTTTACACGTGGAACGGATAGGTACATTGTTTCATTTATTTACACACAGATCATTAAACAATTCAAATATTCAAATTCAAATACGTAAAGCAAACAATGTCTAGAATAAATTTCAATAATACAATTGTTTCTGTTGTTTGAATAATATTTTTCATTAGTGAATTATGTAATTGGATTTTAGAATAATAGGTTTTTCATTAGATTTTTCGTGCGTACCACGTGTAGGCAATTCATGCCAATTGTCAAACATGCTGTATAATTGACAGTTGACATAGAAGATAATGAAAAGAAACAATTATTTCAACACTTAAAATTGGGTTTACATTATTTTTATTGTTTAGTTTACATTTAATTAAATAAATTCGGTAAGTTTTGTTTGCAATTTTGTCTTTAAATAATAATTGTTTATAGAATAAGTGTTTAATATAGCGTTTTCATTATATGAGCTTGAGTTTTGTGCGGATACAACCAAACTTTTTATTTACATTCTCATCATAATATGTTAGAGATTAATAGATGAATCTCTGGCGCGCAAAAAATAAAACATAACAATGTAAGCATGATTGGTTAAAATCAATATTTGCTTGTATCTTGATAAGGCGCAAATCATGAGAATTTTCCAAATTGATATGGCTTTAAATGCGATAGAATATTGAGAAAAATACTCTTGAATACACTTGTATATGAATTGGTATGAGTTGTAAATAGGAAGCTGGGCGAAGACGCGCGGTCGTCCATTATCATTGTAGTGATAAGGATGTGTTCACTTGTCCAACAATTGTTGGCTGGCACTCCGCTACCGTATCCTTCGGTCTAGTTGTACACGGCTTCTCAAAATGTTCGCCATCTTCAATTACATGAAGAATTTCTTATATGTCAGAATTTGTACTAAGCATAGATTCAAAACTTGGACGTCCCAATTTCATACTGATAGATATAAAGAGAATGTGCTTACAAAATCCTGCATATTTGTTTGAATCGGACTGGTCTTTTTTATAGTATAGCAGACAACGGAGTAGGTGGGTCTGCTATATGGTACACCACCACCCATGGACGCCACAGTCGACGCATTGGTCGTGTTGCCAGCTTTTTACGCCACTTAAGCGGCATTGTTAAGGGCCTTCGATAGCCTCACTCACTCTGCAAATCACACAAACGTACAAGTACCGTTTCATGCTAAGTATTTTGTGAGCCCGTGTTATCACTTCGAACGAGCCGGCACAATTAGTGCGTCCGCATATGCTTCTGCATGAAAGGCTGCTCTGCTTCATAATTAAATGCTTTATATTGATATTACTAGTTTTTAAATTTAAGATAGTTTAAAATAGATGTAATCCTACACCATTCAATTGAATCTATAGAATATATTTTATACAGTCCAATGGATAGTTTTACTTGGGAAGCTATGTCCTGAATATGAAGGAATATGAAAACAATCTTATCGCGGGCGCCTCTATTCTTATACTAGAACTTCCATAGAACTACAACGATTCACACAACGTTGACAATAGAATTTAAACGGTATTATTATTAATATAAAGTTTATATTCCTTTGGAATATGTAAAGATTGCACGACTTTTGAATCGTATTAACTATACAATGAAATGTAAACCATACACACTAGGTAAATACATACGTTGCAAAGAATATTATCCTTTACACTAAGATATTTTTCAAGAAGTTGAAATTGAGAATTCGACGTCAGGAAATTAGCAGGGGGAAACGAGTGAGGGGGAGGGAGAAGGTGTTGTGCGACAATCGTGATGCAAATCCTACGTTCTATATTGACGAAACAAACACTTATACAATCCACCATTGAGTTAATTCCCTGTATAGAACAACTGTTCCCTATTATTTTAAATATTTTATTGTATAGCGGGCAACGGCGCAGGTGGGTCTTCTTTATAGTAAGATATCACCAACTTCCATGTAAAACCACGCCACAATCTGTGCTATAATTGTGTTGAGCCGCTTGAGAGGTATAATTTCATGCGACTGTAATATTCTCATTCATTCAGCGAAACAATAATACAAGTCCTAATGTTTCACGCTGGTGTTCTGCGAGCCCGTGGTATCACTTCGGTCGAACCAATTAGTACGTCAGCATATGCTTCACCTTGGCTCTCTCACGGCTACCACAGCATTAAGATACTACAACTGTTAAGTTCTTCCAAAGATAGAATAAATAATATTTTTTTATTTATAATTAAATTTTTCATTTTATATATTTTATTATTATATTATTTTAAAATTTATTAATATTTTTTAATTTTCCGGCCTGAGCCGGAGCCGAATATGACCCTGACATCACGGTAGTTAAGAAAACCGCTCCGCCACTAGGTTCATATGAATGTATACTATATACAATTTAATAATAGACATTAAATCAATCATTTTCCCTTATAAAATAAATTAAATTTTTGAGAGCCTCGTCGCTTAATGGTTTTAAAAATTGTACCATGAAGCGAGAGGTATCAGGTTCTACTCCCGGTACGGACGATTATAATTTAATTTTATTAATTAATATAATTTAATTAATTTGGTCTCTAAAAGGGCTTGACAGATGCAAAAGCGTATGCTGCCGCACAAATTGGGCTGGCTCATCGAAGTGATACCACGGGCTCACAGAATGCTCCGCGTGAAACGGTACTTGTAATGTGTTTCGCAGGGTGAATATATCGGTGGCCCTTAGTGCCGCTTAAGAGACGTAAAAAGCCGACAACACTACCAATATGCGGACTGTGGCGTGGTTGTTCATGGGCGGCGGTATTCTCGTGCTATATAGGAGACCCTGCACCATTGTCCGCTATAGAATAAA
>DWCF01001185.1:0-33173 GCA_018230265.1 Delias oraia
TAACAAATCTTCTTCATCTTCTTGGTACTGTCCAGCTTGTAATGAAGACAGAGTTGATGACATGCGACAATGTCTTACTTGTGGCGTTTGGTATGATGACCTGTGTGTTGGACTCACATCCGCTGAGAAAATATTTTACTGTTCAGAAGATGTTTAAAAAAACGATGAAAAGACTGATTAATATAGATAGAGAAATTCGTGAGGTCTGAGCTAGAAGGACCACATACGATTAAGAGGATCGCATTACATTTAATATAAGTATTGAAAACGTTTTGTATTCATTAAGAAGTTGAATGCTGACTTATTTTTATTAAGGCTTTATTAAGACACGGGGTTTCCAATAAGGCCAAGGTGACATTTTAGTTATTTGTGTTCACAGAAGTGTGATTTTTGTTTCTAAAGCAATTTTTTTTCATTTATTACAAAGATTAGTCAATATATATAAATATTTCAAATTAACAGAGCATTTTAATTATAGACCTGCTAGTTAAGTAATAAAAAAATAAGGTAGGCCTTATTTGGTGACCTTACCATAGAATGTAATTGAAACAAATTTATTGAACAAAATAACGTATTATTATATGCTTTACCTTAAAAAGTATGCACGACATGTATTTTTCGCTCCATACCATTGCTATCTTGTCATCCGTGGACCAAATAAAGGGAAACGAGAGCACGACGAAGCGGTGCCGTTTTCTTTTCATTACTTGCTATATCAAACGAAACTGCATATATGAAGAAATTACCTTATAGTAGCCGTCATCGTCATAAAACTGCTCAGCGTTGCCTCTCTCATAGTAGTAGTCAGCCTCCGGTGCTTGTCGGCTCGGCGGTGGCTGGCGGACCTGGAGCGTTTTTGAGGTCAACGTTAAAATAAGTCTATTTGATCGTCAATCATTTTCACTAAGAATGTATATATAGCAGTTGTTCCTTATGCATTTACATAAGGAACGGACGCCGACCGCTTCTCATTGAAACATATGCTGACGCACACTGCTGGAGCAGGTCGTCCGTTTTCAGGGGCGCAGAGTACTTTCAGCGTGAAACAGTACTAGAGTACAAGTACTGTTTCATGCTGCAGAGCGATTGGAGGCCCTTGAAATTATATCGCATTAAAAGCCATAAAACCGTAAATTCAACAACTCTTCTAGTTTGCACTACAACCCATCCTTTATCTTTTCCTCAATGTAATGTAATTCGCTTGGTCATTTGTGTCAGAGGAGCGATGATACCGTTAAGCAAATTTGTATATATTAATTGACTGACTTTTTTTATTTGTTTAATCGTTACGATGTGTTAGATTTTAACTTTTAACGTTTATACCGACCATTACATATTTTCGTCCTACATATACATTCGTCTCTCCCAAGTTCTATTTAATTTCTCATCTTATTTTATTTCCTGCTTCTTACATTTAACTATTATAAAATCTCAAACTAATGCCTTCGGAATGCCTTCTACTCGGAAGGGCGCTGCTGTCCACCCTCCAGCGAAGTGTCCTTTAGTCGCCTCTTACGACATCCCATTACGAAGACTGGGAGTGGTACTATTCTGAACCGGAAGCCACACGGGGGAATTGACTGACTTTAAGTCCAATGTCCTCCAACGAAAGGCTTCCAGAGCAAAAACCCAACAGCACGAAAAGAGTACGAACCTGTTCAGACATGGAATAGTCGTCATATCCATAGGCGCCCTCCATGGCGTTGCGCGCACGGTCCAGAATGCTATACACCTTGGTCTTGGCCGGAGGCATGGAGCGCGCGGGCGGCATCCGTGGGACGGGCGGGCGCTGCATCGGAGGCGGAACTCCTGTAAACCATAAATTAAACATTTAGTTCATGATTATTTCACAATATTGTAACACCAATATCAAACAAAATTAACGTGCTTCGTCTACAAGCAGAGGCCTGGCGAAGCCTTAAGACTTGAAAACTAAAGAGAAATAGTTGTTGCCATATATTAATATTAAAAAAAACCCAAAGCCAGTGAAGTAAAAAGCAACGACATGCATACATCTCATAGCATTCTCTGTGCGTTTGAGTTGTCGCTGTTGATCCGAGCGTCGAGTCCAAAGTGCAGAGATGAAAAAACGGATTGTACATATTAGAAATAGTCTTATTATTATCGTTTGCTATTGTATTGATTTACTCTAGATTTTACTCATATTGTTATTGATTTAATGTGTATCATAGTTTTCGATTATTATAAGTATTGAAATATTTTTAAATACTATATATTTTTTCAAAGTATGTAGTGAAAATGCTTAGATTTGTAGATCTTTAAAAAAGAAATATTCTTTATGATAGTATCACTATAAACATAAACAATTCTAATCCTTACTGCCTACTAATTTACATAAAATAAGTATTTTTTCAAGGAAAATCTTTCTAAAACGTTTCGAAATTCATAGTACATAGTCGGACAGTTTCTAAATGACACTATTGTTTGGAATTTGAACATTATTAGTTTTAGTACGGAATACTATTTATAAAAGATCATAATTACAAAAAAGTCTCAGTTTTTTCAGTTAATTGCTTTAATGAAGAGTAATAAAGTAAGTGTAATAAAACTCGTTTAATTTGAATTAATCTTAAAACTTAATAATTTGTCTTGAAAATGTCTTAATTGGAATGAGCTAATTGTGTGTTCAAGCAATTGTTTAGTTTTAAATGAAGATGGATAATTTTGAGAGGTTAGTGTATCTGTGAATTAATAAAAGTATCGAACCTGAAGTCACAGGGCCTTGATAGGATACTGATCGGTTTGTAAGGGTGCGTGCACTGTATACAACTGCCTTCGCGGCTTGCTCCGGCAATTGAAGAAGTGGGGCTCTAGGGGGGCCCGGATCTGACAACAAACCCCTTTATTTACTTAAATCCTCTCCTAAATTACATCTGCTCTGTTGTGTTTCTTAAGTTTGTTGCTTTTTATTCATTTTGTGTAACAAAATAATATGGTTTATATTTTTTATATACGTGTTGTAGTTTAGAAATATATTTTTTTTACAAATATAATCAAATTAAATTTATAAGAAAGCAATCCGTGTTAATGGTCAGTGTAAATGGTGTTATTCACATTAAAAATAGTGATATAGGTAATAACTATGAGATCTAATTACTTCTGTCTTTTGTTACTTTTCTGTTAAATTACCGTCATTAGAATAATTGATAACTTCTTCAATGTATACTGTGTGTAATGTGCATTTCACGTGGTATAATTAATGTTTAGGTATATTATTGAAAGTATTGTATGAGACTGTATTTTATGTGATTTGTTTTGCTTAATTGTTGGTTATATAAAAAATATTTGAAACAATTAATTTTCTGCAACACCTAGAAAGCATTTAAAATAACATTTCTACAAAGCCTCAAAGCCAATATGACTTGAAATACATACCTCTGTCAATCATTTCTCGCATCGGCGGACGCATCATCCCGTCCGGACCATCTGGGATCAAGTATTTCTTGACCTCGGCAAGTGCATATGCAATTCTTGCATGCGCTTCTGCAGGTGGCGCCAACGCAGACACCTCCACGTGCAACTCGTCTGAGAGATGCGCATATTTGGGGTCGAGGGAGTTGCGCAGTTCCTCTTCTTTATTTCTATGACATTGAAAATGACAAGTGTAACAACAATTATCACATGTTACAATTGTGCAATTCCTAAATTTACCCTATTACTATCTAGCTTATGGGACCATCTTAGGAATCATTGCCAAATGGCTCAGAAACATCACATCAAATGAGAGTGATTAGACATTTATTGTATTCATTGGTGATGGTCAATGAGCACTTAGTAATGCTCCTGCTTGTTTGATATAACTCAATTAGTTGGATTTAACAAATCTGCAATTTCTATTAGAACAAAAAATAATTACCTGTCTCTCATGGATCCACGTCCAAGTATAGCCATTTTGCACATTGTCTCTTCTTGCAACTGCTTCATTGTATTACCCTTTGGTCCAAGAAGTTTGCCCACAAAGTTGAACTATAAAATAATATAATAATTAGTCTATATAATTAATTGTATATAACATATATTTAAACAGAAATATATAGAAATCAATGTATGCAAAACTTATTAAACCATCTCTGCATAGTAATTTTTTTTAATTATAAACTATCTGATTTAATAGTTAAAAAGATATTGATAGTAAAATCATGAAATTCTAAGCTAAATAAAATATAATTCTTGACATGAAAACTATGAAGCAAGCTACAGGAAACTAATACATTTGTATGCTACACCTCTGTCACATTCTGCTATTCAAATGTTGGCATAACTTATTATAGAATATTACTATGCATACTATGCACAAAGTAAAATCTTATATTACCTTTGGGTGTTCTTTGATGGGAACAAGTACTTTCACTGTGACCTTAACAGATTTTTCACGGAACACATCCATATATTTGTTGTCTCTAAGCGGAATCCTTCCAGATGCCTGCAGTCTTTCTATTTCTGTATTAAAATATTTCACTGTTAGTTTCAGGATAAACAAGATATACAAATAAATTCTGCTGTGTAATGTCACAAATGTTCTGTTTAATTTATGGTTTGTTATAGAAACTATAAGTAAAATTTACATCAAAGTATTTTAGCCTATGCCCAATGAGTGTTTTTAAAATGGGTTTAGCTATGTATATTTTCCTTTAACCTGGTACTCCCAACAAATCACTAAATAAGCTCCAAATATAACGTACTTACTAGAAAAAATAGTACATATATACTATAAAATTAATATATATATACCAATAATTTATCACAAATAACTTATGTGATAGAAACTATTATAGGCAATGCACCCATGGCCATGTAAGAGCTGGCGGTGTCCATGGGTGAAGGACCGCTTACTCCAGATGAGCCTCCTGGTTGTGAGCCAGTTTAAAAAAAACAAGTAACATACTACCAAGCTACGTTAGGTCAATAAACTCTTGTTTTGTGATCAAGATTTATGTTGTGTATATGTGCCAAATGGATACCAAAACTACTAAAAATCTAACGTACTTAATAATATCATTCAATAACAAAGCCTATAACAGTTTTAATCAAAAATGAATGTTTAGTATTGATGAATAGTGAATTCCTAATTTAAACAAACCTGAATCAATAAGCCTGCAGGATACAGGAAACTTATTAGAAGGCAGTTTTATTTTCTCGCTTAATAGTTCCCTCATGTATTCACCGGCTTTTTCATTAAGTTTAGATAAATCCTCGCCATCTTGCTCATGCTCGACTTTCATCCCTTGGTTGGAATTTCTTTTAAAATCACCACTGCTGGGACTATTATCAAATTGTTCTGCCATTTTATTATTAAAATATAATATTTCTTGTTTTTTAATATGTCAATTTATTAATAAAATTAAATTATTAACAAAAACATCAACTGATAAATGAAGCCATACGATGTGTTTGTCAAAACTCAAAGAGGAAATGCTCGTTGTGATTTGCGAGTTGCGACGTTCGTAAATCCTAATTCGACCACAGCTTAAGAACAGTTAAATATATATTCAGTAGAAATAATATTATTTACTGTTTAAAGTTTTTATGGAAGTGTTGTGGCCCGTGCCGTTAGATTGTTTGGCCTCGACGGCCCTTCAATGGAAAGGGAAATATGTGCGCCCTGTGGAAACAGAGCAGTGATTGGGTTGAAATTATAGCCCGAAAAAAGGAACGCTGGTAATAGAAATCGGCCCGTTGTGTTTCAATGGCAGGATGTGGCTGGGCGCAGGATGTGGCTGGGTGTATCTAGTGGTATCTACTGGTGGTTATCTACTGGTAGTCCACCAGGTGAGACTCTCAGATAAATCGGGAGAGGCCCTTCGGACAAAGCTGCAGATCCTGCCCTCGGGGTCGTCATATTTGGTTGCGACCGATGAATACTCTCACGCTGTGGCAGTATCATTGTAGTAGAACCATCAAGTTCGAAAGCGGGGCGGCGATGGCACTGCTGCGATGTCAATTTAGAGGTTTCTGCGAGAATAAGGTCGCCCGTAAACAGCCGCTGCTTTGGTGGCCTAGAGATGCGCGGCGCGATTTGGTTAAGATGCAGAAATCTGGAGGCGTCCACCCTCTTGAAAATTGGACAATTGAAAATTGATAGTTGGGACTTGAACTCGTCAACGCTGTTCACCCGCAGGTCCCTCTGGCATTCCTCACGTAGCGCGACGCTTTGAAAATACGTCGGAACCTCTGGCTCCGGACGATAAACCACGCTGTCGCCTCTTACTTTAGGCGCACATATGTCTTATAGAGAGATAATATCTTTATTTGCAGAAGTAGATGCGACTTGAAGAGTGGGCGTACGGCGCTCGCCGCTAGTTTGGCTCGGCTGGTGCGGCACTTGCCACAGGCGGCTGATGACCTTCGCACGACCCCCTTGACATTAACGATGTTCGAGACATCGTCGAGTCTAAGCCGGCGCAGGCGTTTAGAAACAATGTATGCATGCCGCACGCGTTGGACATCAATAGTCGGCTCTAAGAGCTCTGAAGAATAGAAATCAGATGGTAGGATTCTGCGTAGAGACCGCGTTAAAAACCGCCTCCGCCGGAAAACGGCGGCGAGGACCAATATATGTCGCAAAACCCACTCCGGTGAGCTTCCGACTGGCCAACGATCCTGCGACGGCCCAAGCCGAGATTCGTGTTTCACAGGAGACGCTTTTGTGCAAGTCGCAGCACAAACCCAATTCTCTCCCCAAAAGTCCGCGAGAAGCTGTGGAGTGCTCGTGCGTACTGGTAGTATTTATATTTGTATCACGCTTAAATGTTTCCAAAGAGTGAGGAATAAATATCAAGAAGGTAGTACAATCTATTACTTCCGCCACTACCGTGAGATAAATCACTTTTTAGCTGAATTATATTACTTTCTTTTAATTGTGAAGATTGCCAAACAGTTAATGCTTAATAAAAGACATGTTTAAACGTTAATCTCAAAAATACAGTTTTTAATAAGGACGCACTAGCTGTTCAGATGCTGTCAAAAAATCTTAATTCATACAGAATATTTTTTTTTAATATACATATTTTAAATATTTCGAGTATAAGTATCCCAAATTTTACCAACACAATTTCAGCGAGAAACATAAATGAGGATACCAGAGGCCCAGAACAATAATAAAGACAAGAAATGATGCTTAAGTGGTGAAAAAGCCAGAAAGACAACCAATGTGCAGTTGTCCATAGGCAGTGGTGTTCTCTTACCATAAGGGAGCCCCATCTGCTCTATTGTCCGATAAACCATAAAAAAAAAATTGCTAGTAAAATGGATTTTCACTTTTCATAAATTGAATTTCAATTATTATATTATTAAGTCATTTATCTGATAACTAAAAATTTCTAAAATTAATAACAATGATATAGATATTATGTTTTAAATATGTGTATTAATATAAATAATTGCCACATAACATTAAGCTAAACATACATAAAAGCAGAATTTTGAAAGAATGAATATCAAAAAACTCAAACTATGCTTATGTCAAATTAGTCAGTTTCAATTTGAATAAGTTAACTATGATATACTTTCGCAAAATTTCTGTTAAAATAAACAGAAGAGTTTTTTTTATATATTATCTAACATTAGACTATGTAGACTTCTTAATAAGTTTGTCACATAAAAGAATACATTTTCACTTAAATACTACAAAGATTAAAAAAAAATGTGTTCAGCTGTGCCTATAAGTAGCTATATTTTAATAAAGATTATTGTTTGAAGTATGTGTGCAAGTATTTTAGCATTTCTATTATGAATTGCTATCAAATTCTCTTTATTCAAATATAGTGCACAAGTTAATCATGATATAGGTGATCATAGACTAATCTGAAGTATTTTGTATAACAATTAATATAAATTCTCTGTCAGGTGCAATTAAAATCTCGTGTCTTCTGCTTCTTACCCTGAGGAAAGTCAGTTCATTTGTAGAATCCTGCAAAAACAGATTAAAATCAATACATTTGTTATTTTATAAACAATTTATTATAAATAAGATTTTTTTACCATTTCACGAACAACATTCCTGGCTTTCTCTGTCAACTGACTTATCAAACCAGAATATAACACTGAAGTAGCATTATCCAACGAACTCTTGATGGGAATACCTGCATTAGAAAAACAATAATACTTAAGTAATCCTGAAACTAAAAAGTCAATACAAATCTCAATTTTTATTTATATCAGACACTACAAAATCTTCAAAAAGTGAATGTAATTGATCAAACCTTCGTGGTTTACAATGACGACACCCATAACACCTTTATGTGCCTGAATTCTTTTGATAGTTTCCTCCACCTCTGTCGCCTGTAATATAAACAATTAAATAATTTATATTATTAAATAGATGTAATTTTCAATATTATAAGGGTTCTTACCATTTTGTCTGTTTATTATTTACTAAACTTTAATTTTAAAATGACAAAATTTACAGCAAGTAATGACACCAACAGTGTTGCACCTGACAGCGTACAGATGTCAGTAGACTACACAAATTATATAGAATACATTATTGAAGGAAATCAGCTTTCTATACTTTTGTATTAATAGTACTTCACTCAAAGCTTGTAAATAAATGCAATAAACAATATAATAAATTTTTAATTATTAATTGATCATTATGTTGAGTTATATACAAGAAATTACAAACATTTCTCATATTTATTTATTACTAATAGTCTGTATTGATGAATTAGAAATTGCGGCAGGAGAGAAATGTCAAAACTTAAAATCTGTGTGAAAAGCTGAGACTTCAGCCCAGATCTATAGTATTTTTAAAAAATAAAGATTTAAAGTTCGAGTCCAATTGTACTGAAGATGATGAATTTATTTATTTAAGATTGCGGAAACTGTAAAAATTTAAGATATATAAAATGCTCTACTCCTGATAGAAAAATGAACGATAGCGCTGAATGCTCAGAAACATTAGATCCTCGAGTTCAGGTAATCAATAAAACAATAACGTAACATAATATTATCCCACGTACTTTGAATATTAAAAAAAAAATAATGTTCCCAACATTGTTGATATTATATATAACACTCTCATATAAAATATATTGTTTATCACACATGTAGTATACTTAAAATTTACTATATAATATGTACATGATAATATATTTACTTTAATTTAAAATAATCGCACAATTAAACTTACGAAACCAAATTATTTCAGATTGAATTGGAACGTTTGAACACAGCAACAGATGAGATAAATAGGCTTGAAGTTGAATTAGATGAAGCTCGACTTGCTTTTCGTCGTCTTCTTGCAGAAGGTCATCTTCGTATACAGCAGCTAACGAAAAAACTAGGAACTAGCGTGCATAAAGCTCGCCCATATTATGAAGCTAGATTCAGAGCTAATATTGTAAGTTTTAATTGATTTCATTTATACTCTATACAATGTTTAATCCATCACATAGAAAACTTAAATAAAGAATACTAAATTTACTTATAGACATCACAAGAGCTACAAACAGCCAACCTTGCATATGACAAAGCTAATAGTGCCCATGCTGCAGCGAGGGAGATGGTATACCTTGCAGAGCAAGGACTTGCGAGACTTGCTGATGGCAATGGAGGGCTTACCTTGGATCCAGCCTGGCAGGAGATGCTTAATCATGCAACACATAGAGTTAATCAGGTACTATTGAGTTATTGAAAACTTAATTTCTGAATATAATACATATTACCATAGAGAAAGCCATATACACCACATTATTACCAAACAGGTCTGTTCTAATTTTGGATACTGTAATGAATGTGATAATCATTGATTGATAATCATTCACACTTTTTCACACTTTATTCACACATGATCTTAGATTGCCATTTTTGATTAATGGACTAACCAACATAGTGAAAATAGTTGGTAATATAAGTCACTGTGTGGTAAAATGAGTTTAAATAATATTAGTATATGTTGGAAAACTAGTACTACTGGAATGATACAATGATTGATAAAGGCCGAAGCGGACCGCGCGTCGACCGCGGTGACGCAGCGCTCTAAGGCTGCTGCACACCGAGCGGCAGCCACGCTCGTCCAACAGTTACAAAATAGTCTTAAAAGGCATATTGCCAAATCAAGGTATATTGTATAACTCTCAGAAAAAACATTGCAATTGTTAAATTGTTTTATAGAATATAAGGAACTTCTGCCTGCATTTTCTAAATTCTAAGTTATACATTATTAATTTAATTGAACTATTCTTTAATATCACTAGACTTATGACTATAGTGTAAATTTGCATTACTTCATAAAATGAAACACACTAAACTGCTTTGCATTCCCTTTGAATGTATGGTGTAATAAGCATTTAGCACAATTATAGATCTTACAGTAGTTAGCCTAGCACTAATTAGCATCATATGTGGAATGGAAATCAAAAGCCTAGTAATAATTATCATTAATTCTTTTTGTCTTTTTCTTATAGAAAGACATAGACATAAGATTGGCTTCTCATTCAACGCTTTAGTATAACTAGTGCTTGATTAGTTTGCACAGAGTATGTCTCTTCCACAGGCCGCACCCAGGCGTCAGCAAGCGCATTCACATGTTTGGTACTATTTTTTATTATTCTATAGCTTTTTACACACCTCTTTGCTTGCTTAGTATACACGTATACAGTCTTGCATATTTTATTTGTTCTCTTCAATTCTTAATAAATTGTCATTAAGTTTAAATGTTGATCTTTATTCAAAATTATTCCAAAGACAATTCTTGATAGCTTCAGTTAAACTATCACTACAATAAAAGCTAATGATGCGTGAGGTGTATGTTGAGTAAGTATCCCGCGCTTAACGAAACCGTGAATATAGAAAGGTGATTTGTGATAAAGTAAAAAACTAATATATATATAACAATAGTACTTCAGTCCGCAGACGAATGATAAATTAGTTGTCTCTACCTCCTCTAAGTTTTATTAAATGAAATGTCACGTTACGCGTGCTCATTACAGCTTCTTTGAGAACTGCTGGATGTCATTCAATTCTATCTGTTCGAAGCAATCTCTCAAAGGTGTCTCTCTGTATATTTAATTAGATACGTTTCGCTGAAGGTAAAAAGAGTAAGCACCCAATTATCATGATTGGTAAGTGGTCCTTGGATTATGTAATTTTCAGACCCTATTTCGAAGAGAAAGCGCGAATCAACGCCGCACTAGAAGCGCAAAAGGCGCGTATCCAAACGCTGGAAGAGCAGGTGGCAGACGTAAAACAAAAGTATTCGTCAGCACTCCGAAATCTTGAGCGGATATCTGATGAGATTCACCGACATAGATCGAGAAGGCAATCCACAAGGAATGGTATGTAACTAATCACGTTAGATGCTGATCTTCTATAAAACACAGTAATAACACTGGACTATTTCAGTGTATTATCAAAGTTTTAATGGATTTATTTGAGCACCTTACGTATAAAAGTTCGCGATATGTCGCTAATGTTTCGTCGGATTTTACCGATTTTCAATTACAGAAAAATAATTTTTTTTCTTATATACATATAATAAGACTTGGTGAAAATGCACTTGGCACCACTACTGATGAATGACGCTACGCCTGGGGAATAACACGAGCGCTCCAGGCATTTTCAGGAAATTATTGAAAATTTCCTAAACACTTCCGCTGTGCTGAAGCAGATGGTCCTATATGCTATATGCTACGATATGCTATGAGAACACTGCCGTCCATGGCCAATTGCGCCACAGTCCGCGCATTGGTTGTGTTGCCGACTTTTTACGCTACTTAAGCGGCACTTTTAAAGGCATCCGATATCCTCACTCAGCGAAACACAGCAGAAGCACAGTTTCAAGTACAACTACCACTTCACGCTAAGTGTGTGTGCCTTCTGCCTGCGAAAGTGTGTGTGTGTTTTATGTCCACGCGAGAGCAATTTGCAGACATCGATCAAATGACAATAACGGATACGGCGAGTGAGTCGAATGCCAGTGAGAATTTGGACGAGCTGTGCTCCAGCAACAACGACGAGAACGTGCGCGAGTGGCTGCGCAAGGTGGACCGGCCCGACCCCGACACCTGGACCGAAATAGATCTCGACTACTCCAGCCCGGAAGAGGTGAGCTCTTTCTAACGCTGTACTAGACCCAACCTCTCCCTTCGCTTCAAGAGCCGCCAAGGCCGAACAAGCTGACGGCACGGACCTCTCGGGGCTATGATCTGTCTGCCTGATAAGTTCTGTCCTTCTCACACCAACGTGTATTTCTTATTGCAAGAGCGAGACAGAATTAACAAAGAAAAGATGTGATTTCATCAGTTCATAAATTAGTGTGTAAATTATATAAAACTGTTAATTTCACTTTCTAAACATCTTTGCTTATAAGGTCTGATGATTTCGTAATTTTACAATTATACAATTTAAAATGTTTACGTAAATTGAATGCAAAGAAAATCATTACATAATTATTATTATATTACATACGATATATGTATATATACTATATAGTATGTAATATGATAATAATCTCAATTTTTATATATAAAATTGGCCGCGGGTGCGTTGCCGACTTTTAGTTATATATAAAAACAACAGTACTATCCACAGAAGTGTACATTTTCAATATTAATGTAATGGAATACTGAGTATTATTCATTGCCCTAAAAAAAATTATTCCCACAATTAAGTGCAAATTTCTTCCGGAATATAAAAATAAAAATTTACGAAAGAATAAATATTTAATTTCATCCTCACAATACATAGTTTTGGCGTGTGATGAATATACTGAGAACTTGAAAAGATGTGACTCTACTTGAGGAATTTGGTTTTTTTTTAATGGAAACTGGCAAACGAGCAGGAGGCTCAATTAGGAAACGCGGTCATCCGCACATGGACACCCCTACCCCTGCTGTACCGCGGCTGCGTTACCGATTTATAATGGATAATTGTGCTCTTTTTAAGGGCGAATTGGTTTGGAAATACCACTGCAGCCATCCGATTCCACAGAGTGATGTTATCGAAATGTTTTATAAGAATGGATTCGTCCAGATAAGCTTCGAGAAGTGCTCGCTGCGGCCGCGCGTCAGCCCGGAGAAGTCGTCGCCGCCTAGTCCGCTGGACGCGAAGGTGTCGGCCGCCTCGCCGCGGAGGATCATCCGCGTGGGCGAGCGCACAGCCGCCATCCGGGCCGAGTTGGAGCGCGGCCGCCGCCAGAGCCTCGACGCCATTCTGCATGACACCGGCGAGAAGGTCAAGGAGATGTTCCAAGGTCAGTGTTGCGCCCGCGCTGCTCGCTCCATGCTAGCTCTTGATTGGTTCCAAGAGCCTGCTAGCGGATATTTTGTTTCACGGGTTGCATTGGGAAATCAAATTTACATTTCATCTTTGTTTTGTGGCATCTGTACTTGCATAGGTTTAGAATACGATAACAGATTGCATCACAGACACATGACCAGAGTCAAATTATGACATAGAATGGAGGGATGACGCACAGTATCTTTTATCTTCTTGACTTCAACGATTTTAATATCAAAATCAGCCAATTCTGTGATGCGAACGAATAATGTAGGGCTTTCACTGTTCGGCGAACGCCGTGGCTCAGGCTCCGCCCCGCGCACTCCTCGCAGGGCTTCGCCCCGCTCGCGACGCTCCCCTGCGCCTTCGGGGGCTTCATCTACCTCCGACGAGATCTACTCGGACACTGACAGCCTTGCCAGGTAACATATTGCAATCAAGTAAAAAAATAAAATACTTTATTTCCAATTAAAACTAAAAAAACTACCCAAACCTGAGAAGAACTAGCGAAACATACTCGGCGGAACTGTTTTGGCCATATAATTTATTTTATAGGAACGACTGTAGTAATAGATGTATATTATAGATATATAATAATAATCTTAGTAGTAAAAATTTTGTTACTTTGAATGCTTGAATGAGTTCTGAATGTTTTTCAACACAGAAAAATTGTGTCTAATCAAATATCGGATTAATAATTAAAAGAAACAATATTGAATTCGGCTTAACTAAATTTAGCTAACCGCGTCGTATGATCGCTAAAGAAATATAATGCATGTAGGCTTATAAGTTTTTTTCAATGCGGCATAATATATGATAAAAGAAAACCACCGCCTATGGACAATCGCGCCACAGTCTGAGCATTGGTTGTGTTGCCGGCATGTTACTCAACTTAAGAGGGATTTATAAGGGTCTCCAATATTCTCGCTCTTTTAATGAAACACAGCAGAGACACCGTTTCAAGTACAACTACTTTTTCACGCTTAGTATTCTATGAACCCGTGGTATCACTGCGAACGAGCCGCCCCAATCAATGCGTCCGCATATGCTTTAGCATGGCACTCCCACGGGTGCGACGGTATTAAGACACTCGGCCGGCCCCTGTCAAACCCTTCCAGAGACCGAATAAATTATAATTTATAATTGTCCCGACCGGGACTCGAAACCGATACCTCTCGATTCATGGTAGACCTATTAAATCACTTAGCTACGAGGCTTTCAAAAAGTTGAAATTTGAATTGATTCTTTTCAGTATGGAAATGCTGACCGACGATCAGATAGCGTCGCTGATGCTGGACGCGCAGCTGGAGGCGGTCTGCGAGAAGTTGGCGGGCGTGGCGCGCGCGCCGCACTCGCCCGAATCGCGGCTCTAAACCCTAACCCCATTGCGTACGGTGCGTTTTACAACGACCAAAGCATGAGGCAGTTGATGCATATATAGAGCGGTTGTTGGCCCCTGATGGTGAGAGACGCCGCACATGGCCAACCGCGACGTGATCTGCGCTTTCGGCTGCGTTGTCGGCTTCGAACGCCGCTTAGTAAACTAGGTAACCTTAGTGGACCTCCGAGGTGAATTGCAACGATAGTTGCTGCCTTTAAGTTACCTCTTACCTAAGTTGGTACGCGGCAGAAAATGTCTCCGTTGTCTGCATCGATGCTATATCGATATAAAGCAGGTATTAATAATGATAGGGGATAAAATCAGAACAAATATTGATCCAGTCGTTTAGGGACTACCGCGTCACAGATAGACATCTGAATTTAAAAATACTTCATTTTCAATTACGAGTGAAATACTACTCTTTTTGTCTGGTAGCAGGCAATGTCCAAGAGATTGCCCGTGGTCTCCCTAATTTGTGTTGCGGGTGCGTTGACGATCTCTAGATACATTAAAAACAGTATATCCCGTAGATTTTGCTAGAATACTGCCTTTTAGTGTAGATAATAGATTGTTGTTTTGAAGTTTCTGATTCCAGGTTATATTGCCAACATGGCGTGGCGATAATTTAAAAAAACGCAATATTAATATGTCTTAAACAAAAATCTCCAAAACAAACTTTGTTGTTTTTTTTTCAATGGATCAACGTGTCTCGTTGTTTTATTCGTAGGATTATGCGTTGTCGTCTTTGTTCTTTCTATACATCATGTTTTTTAATCAAATTATTTTACATGGTATGAATTTTTGAGCATGATGCAGGTGGTATAATAATTTAACACAAAATAAGTGAGTGGCCTATACTCAGTCAGTGTTAGTACAATTTAGAGTAGTTAAGAACGGCTAGTGATGTATTTAGCAATAATGCACCCACAATAATTATTTCTCACGCATTTCTGAACCGGTGATTGAAATCTACAAGGCTGAAGGAATTTTGTGAACGGGCTCATCTAATGCTCGCATTTTATTTTAAGTATTCCCGTGATGCGTTTTCGTTTAATTAAAACGAGTTCTAATAGGTCTGGGACCGGAAAGGAATTATGAAATGTTTGTAATTTTTCTCTCTATACGCAATATTGCCGCAATTAATAATTATTCTATTTATATTAATTTATTTTTGGTTAATGTACAATTTAATATAACAGTAAGCATAATACTCATGATGCATTTCTATTTTTGTGGTCTTTACGCCGTTTCCTTGTTTTAAGATAAATTATATTTTCATTACGTACATTAGTAGTGTTGACATTTGCCACTCTTGTCAAAACGTGCAATTTAAAATAACTTAATCGAGTTTATTATTCTTGCCTCTTCAGGCCCTGAAATATATGATATTAATAGAGGTCAGTAAGAGTTATATTTTTTTTGTTTTACCATTTTTTTATTGCAGAAGTAGACAGAACAGCGATAAGTTTCGTTGATAAAACGAAACCAGACAATATGTCCCGCCACACGCTAATGTCATTTGTCAAAAATCCCATTTTATTATGTAATCTCCCTAGTGTGTTGTTTCCGTCTTCCAAAAATTATGACATCCCAGTTATATTGTTCAGACACTAGACATTTATAATTAGGCTAAGGGGCAATAAGTTAAGATATATTCTGAACCCATAGACACGCATCACCGTGATGGGTGAAATGGTCGTGTCGTTGAACGAGCGATCCATTATTTGGTACCGTTCGGTTTGGCCGATACTGGAGGCGCTTGTCTATGGTCTCTACAATATATGTTCTGTGCTGTATAAGCAGTCTTGCCTATTTTGACTTAATAAATCTAATTAACCGAATGTGGTTTGTTAAAATGTTGATAGGTAGAATGAGACATTGTTAACTATTAAAATAATTAGTGGTGAGTAATTTAGTTAAGCTTGTGTCGTAACAGTGATGCGCTTTGTAGTTGTTTGCACAAAGCCAGAGTTTAATTATGGTATGCAAACTTTCACAACGGAATATCAATACTAAAGTCATATAGTTAATGTCGTTTCATCAAGAAATTAATTATTTAAATTATTGCTTTTTATACATCGCGTCATCTTCGTTTAATTTTGACATACAGAGAATATGATCTCAAACGATTAAAAACGTTTAGCAATAACAAAATAAATTATTTCAAATTGTGTGCAATATTTTTGAGTTATACAAATAAATACTGTATTTTTGTATTCTTACCTAACTATTAAGTGAAATAGCTTTAAAAATATTACTTTTGCCTGTTGTGATATTATTCTGTACAAATCGTAGCCATAATCACAATAGTATACAGATAGCGTAAATGACTTGCCTTCAGAATAATAAATCGTTCAATATTTTTCTTCTTTTATTGCCTTTAAAAAAAATACTCGTACTTCTGTCAAGGTCTTAATGTTGAGACTTCATTCGCATACGTTGCAAACATTTTTTTTTATATGATTTACATTTTGTTGCATGTTCATTACCTACTACAGATTAAATAGGAAATGAAAGAAAATTATTTTTATGTAATTTTTCTTTAATATCATCGATTACAACAGATTTTACAAAGGACGGCAATAAACATTAAATAAATGAAACATTTCGTCATCAATAACGTCCAACTACAAAATATAAAAACTTTTTTGGTTACAATTTGGCTTCAAATGAGCACTTCAACATAGGTCAGTCGATTTTTTAAAAAAGTGCTTCAATCAAATACAAATCAATTTACTACTAACATTTAAGCATGCCTATACCCCAACGAATATTCTGCCCTTTTACAAATGAGAGCACATGTTTCATTGATTAATTTTTCTTTATAGGTATTTACAGACACATATTGTCTGTTCATTGAAGAAATAGGTGTCTGGACTGTCGCATTTCAATACATCTTGGTCAATGTAATGTATATTCGAAAAATATTTATCAAGAAAAGCGACATTCTTAATCGGAACATACGAAACACCAAGTGGTCCAACGCAGTGGTCAGACAGAAGTATTTCTTTTAGAGGTATATACGCCTTTACAAAAGGATCCCAGAAAACGTTCACTTCACTCTTTCTGTAAATAAATTTAAAAAAACTGTCAAGGGACGTTAGTGTGATAAAGCATACTAGTGTTAGTAACTAAGTAAATGATGTCATGCCCTAATGCCATGGGAATAAGGTGTTCATAACAGGCATTCTCAGAGATAATGCTTAGTTATATTTTAAGTATCTCACGTAAGCAAAAACTTTCATTCAGTAAGTTTGTATCGGGGGTTGTTGTAATGGGCTTAGCTTGGAACCGGTGTTAGACTAATTTTGACGTTCAACGACCTGCAACTTTGTATTTAAGTATGTCGAATAAAACTATTTCATTCCAATCATGAATTATCAGTAAGAAAACAAGATTAAGCCGGACAGTAAAAGTATTCGTTGAAGTAAAGGCATTTATTAATTATTAATATAATTGTATAAGAAGCGTCAACAAAAACACGTGTCGCCTACTGTAATGGAATTTGTATAGAAATAAGATTCGTGTTTCGTCTTAACGCTTAGTGCCATTCAAGTCTACAGTTTTTATGGACCAGAATCGGTACGCCGCTTAGTTCGTAAAATTATAGAAATTTCACTTCTAGTTTATAGAGAATTTTGACAACATCACAATCGCGTCACACTGAATTATATAATTTTCATTTAACTGTCAATCTTACTAGCAACTCAGGTTCAAAACTATCGATTTCACACATAACTTAAATAAAACACTTTAAAAAAGTAACGTTAAAATAAAGCGATTTTTTTGCGATGGCGCCAATATTGTCCACATCCGTACGGCACCAGACAGTTGTCTCTTGCTTTCGGCAAATCGGTTATAAAAAAAACCTGTTCTATGTACAGAAAATATATGAAATGTTATTACAGCTGGCAACAATTGTTCTGCGTTATTTACAATAACATTATTATTTACAAGCTATCACAATACAGATTTGAGCACAAAACATCTAAATTAAGTTACGCTTAACTAATTCTAGAGCTTCTTTGGAAATACTTAATCAAAATGAATATCATATATATGTATGAGTCAATCGTACATATTCCTTAAAGGCCGGCAACGAACGCGGTCCTGCAAGGGCTACGCGTGTCCATGCACGAAGGGTCGTTCGTCCTAGGTGAGCCTCATGCTCGTTCGCCGCCATCTCCATTTAAAAAAATAATATTTCAGGAGCTGTATTTGAGCAGCCATCATTTGAATTCTTTTTATATTGAGGTAATTAATACTAACAACAGTTTTGGACACTTTGAGCAAACAATATTCTTCAATTTCTTTATGTATGTGAAAATATTGAAAGCAGTTAACCAGAGAAGAGATGTAGAAGAGGAAAGAGAAAGATTCTGCATTCAATAAGAAGTGATGAAAGATTGACAAAGTCACACTGTCAGGGGTCCCGCCCGAAATACTTTTGTTTTGGATAACACTTAAGCGTAAATCTCTACTTGTTCAATATTCAAAATGTCTTACAGCTAGCTAAACTATCTTACAATATAACAGTCATATACACATATTTGTCAACGCATAGCCGATTACATTTGGCACACCGTTTCATATTCCAAAAATAAATAATTATCAAATTCATTAAATGAACACTTGAAAAACAAAGAAACAATAAATTTGTGCTGACGATCTAAAGTCGAGGTCACTTAGAAATTAGATATTTACAAAAATAATACAGCTTTTATAAACTCGAAGAAATTTGGAAACATTACATTTGATGCTCTATAAAAATATATTTCTTTGAAACTGCAAAGAGTATTCACTTCTACACCAACACTATTTTAATAGAGATAAGGGACATACATTGGAATGTTAATCCAATCTCGAATCCAGTCACATTTCCAAGTCGCGTGTGTCGTGTCGTCTTCCGTGTCACCTCTGTAAAAGAAGGCAACAGGCGCTCAGCTGTGTCTTAATCGCCGCCTAAAATCACATCTGTTCTTGGGGTGCTCTGTCTCGTTTTGGCAAATACAACTGCGTAGGGCGAGACAGTGACAGAATGATTGACATATCGTTTATTAAATACCAAAATAGTGAAGCAATTTAAATCTCAACATATTTTTTTATGGTATAGCGGCAAACGGAGCAGCCGGATCTCATCCATGCTAAGAAATCACCGGAAAACCGTGACGCAATGCACGTGTGACGCATGTTTTGATTGTGTTATAGGCTTTTTACGCCACTTAAGCGGTGTAACTCAAGTGCCTCCGATATCCTCACTCACTCAACGACAGACTACAAATACTGTTTGTCGCTGGTACTTTGTGAGTTTGGGTATCATTAGAGCTCACAGAATACTCAGCGTGAAATAATAGTTGTAGTTGAAACACAGCTTCGACTGTTCGCCGTGTAAAGATATCGGAGGCCTTTAAAAAATGCCGCCTAGTAAAAAGCTGGCAACACAACCAATGCGCGGACGGAGGTTCAGTCTTGATGGGCGACGGTGTTCTCTTACCATATAGGAGACCCACCTGCTCCGTTCTCCGCTATACCGTAAAAAAATTAGTCATTATGAGCCACGGGACAGTGTTAAGACTCTATCACTATCAGGCTGTGCCCGGCTACCGTCAAACTCTTCCAAAGACCGAATTAATTAAATCTTTGATTCGGCCGGGACATACATTTTAATGAATGTAATATATTTGACTCGTAGGTACATACAAGATATTTTTAATAGAGCTGATACCGCTTAACGACACAGCGTCGAGAGATGTCAGGGCGCGGCGAGGTGCGTGCACGTGTCGCACAGCGCCATCTCGCCAGAGAAGCGCTCCACCTGGAAGCAAGCGCTGCCCACGCCCATGGACCTGGCCAGCGCCTGGCACCGCGACAGTACGCTCTCCCACTCGGCCAGCTCGTCTGCAATTTACACTTCCTTTTCAACATCTATTCCATTGAGGAATTTATCTAGGGACAAGTAGGTAATTATGTATTATATTTATTACACCGAGACTCGAACCCAGACGTAACATTAAGCTTACAGAAAAAGCTTTTAAAACGTGATGAAACTATTTATAAATAAAGTCTTACCAGCAGGTGATAAATATCAAAGCCAGAAACAAGAAAATGGAAAGTGTCTTTCAAACGCGTTATACCTTCAAACTTGACTGACATACCATCGTTAAATTAAAAATATTATGAAAAAACCGAATTACCGATGGCAATATGCGCGGTAAGTACGACGTGATGGGTGGAGAGTGCCCAGACGTGCAGCGAATGCACGTGGCGCACACCCGTCACCGCCAGGAGGCCGCTCACGCACTCGCGATACCTTCAGGGAGAAACAACATGCTCAATCAGTCTCCAAGAGCTAGCGCTAAGTATCCTAGATAAAGATACTCATGGCACAAGCCTCTCAAACAAGAATACAACCATTTTACCTCATATTAAAGCTTAGACAGCGTACCGTAAATTTTTTATGTTTAAAGTACATCTAGGATAAGGTACATTTTAAAGGTACACCACAAACAAAAAAAAACATCTTATGTTTGTCTATGTTGTCTTATCTTATTTGAATTAACGAGGGTCAACAGTACTTGTACGAGTAACTGATCTCATAGTCAACACTTTCTCAAGATTTCTAACAAGGCTCTATCTCAAGGCCTCACTGTGGCCTCAAGATAGACCCTTGATTTGCATGTCTAAAATCTAGCTATTTTGTTATGTTGCGTGTCAGCGATCTGTCCAGGCCAGATAAATAAGGTTATCTTATAAACTTATGTTAACCAATAAGTAGAGGTAAGAAAAATAACCGGGTACACATTTAGTTTCATTGTTTGGTACTTAATAAATAAATGTTGATTAGATGAGATGTTTGTCTTTTGTTTGTTTTTTTCCATTTTAATTTCAATTTACCATCAAACAATTAATCACAATCACACAAAAATTTGCGGAACACTGTGATACAGTACAGCACCCCACACGCAAAATAGGCGCTTAGAGGTGAAGTTGCGGCAAATAGCTCGAACCAGTTACACTGACCGAAAGTCGGCGGGCACGGCCTGCATCAGCATGGCGAGGGCGTCCCGCACGACGCGCACCGACGTCAGCAGCACGAGCACGCTGAACACGAACGTGCAGATCGGGTCGATCACCTTCGCCGCCGGCTGCAATCGCACAACTTTACATGTATTCACTACTTCCGAGCTTTACTAGTCACAAAACTATATATCTCTCAAAACAAAGCTTCTATTGTGATTAAAATACTTAATTCATGCATAACAATTATAAAAGAAAACTAACATATCTGAAAACTTAAGATGTAATGTAAAAATCGGCTGCAGATACAGAAACTCGGGTTTCACATTAATATTTATATGATATCTGACATACTTATATTACCTACCAGTTTCGGCAGACTAGTAGAAACAATGTTTCAAATGAAATTATCTAGACTATAAAAGTGGTATTACAAAGATTTACAAGAGATTGTAACACAGATTGGACAGCTGACATTTGATATTCAACTTAATAAATCTTTATGTAACTCCTTTACATATAATACTTTACTATCGTCTATAATATTTGTACACTCAAATAATATCAACCTCGCTGACAAGTTGGTTTTCTATTTTCCGTCCTATTTTCGCAACAACAAATGCACGTTAGCGAGACAGTGACAAAAAATGCAAGGCAAGGCGAGTTTTTATATAAAGAAAACTGTATGCTAAGTGAGCCAGGGTCAGGCAACAAAGCCAAACTTACGTAGAATTTGATAATAATAGCGGCCAGCAGCACGCCACAGCTCTGAATGAGGTCTCCGATGACGTGGATGAGGGCGGCGCGAAGGTTGATGTTCCTGAAAAAGTGGCAAAGATCTTTGTAACACGCAGCCACTTATCAAAAACTAATTTACTGGAGGTTCAAGAATAAACCGAGATTCAAAATGCACAACCTTTCTTTGATATAAGGAAGCTGATTAGCGAGGGCTAACCTCTGCGAGTTGCCCACGACCACCGCATCACTAGCGGTCACATCCTTCATCCTGTAGTCTCCGTTGAGGACGCTTCCGTTTGTGTGCTTGTGTTCCCTGCGACGGAACAGGCTGAACCGCTTCGGCGACGACTCGGAATTCGCATGGGCGTGGCCGCAGGCAGCGCCGCCGTGAGAGTGGTGGTGAGCTAAAATTTGCGTAGTTTTTGTAAAAAAATATATTATTTCAAAACACGAATGTTAACACTTACACGTAACTTTTAAGAGCTTCGTAGTAGCTATGTGGCCTTAAAATGGCACAAACCGCGACAAAATATATTTGTGCTTTTCTAGACACTTTCAACTGTCAAAGGTTTTATTTCATAAAGACGCAAATAGACATATTAAAGGCTGGAATTAAATTAAGTTAAACTATTAGTCATATACAAGGACACAGACTGTTTGAGGTTCGATTCAGATGGGTAACAGACTATTCACCAGCGGATGCTGTTAGGCTGCAGAAAAATGCCTCACCGATGTCCGAGCCGCAGCCGTGCAGCACCAGCGCCAGCAGAATGTTGAAGCCAACGCCGCAGCCCGACACGATCATCATCATGTCCGGCTCGATGTTGTACTCGCCGGTGCGGATGCGCACGGCCGCCACGTACACGAACACGCCCGTCAGCGCCCAGATCAGCAGCACCGACGCCATCGCGCCCAGCACCTCTGTCACAAATGCGCACCGTTACAATATTTCTCTTTTATGGTATAACACCGCTCCCTATGGACAGCGGCGCCACAGTCCGCGTTTTGATTGTGTTGCCGGCTTTTTACGCCCTTTAAGCGGCATTATATCAATAATTCTCCAATATCCTCACTCACTCAGCGAAACACAGTACAAGTACCGTTTCATATTCTGAGTATTCTGTGAGTATTTCTGTAGTTGATTTATTTAAACTTGCAAATTAAAACTTTCCCGGTAAAACAGGATGCGTTAGTAAGATCACCCCGCCAAGGAGCACAAGAGTATTGAAGCAATTATGATCTATGCGCAATGTTGTCTACACACAGTGCAAAGCTGGCGAAATCAGTCTGGTTGCAACAGAACAGGTACCTACAACTGAGAATGCGCAACGAGCGAGTAACCGGCCACCATCGCCTCACCAAGAGCATTGGGACGCGCACGCAACTCAGCTAACAATTCTACTCATCTCATGATTAAAATCTTATGAGTAACTTTGGTAACTAAAACCGCGACCTATATACAAGATATAGGTCGCGGTTAAACTCATACTTGATCAATTTTTATGAAATTTGTGCACATATCAGTTAGATGCAATATTTAGTATTAAGTATGTTATATGATTATAAATTAGTTAATATTAAAGTGCCGATATGAATTAATTGGATATGAATTAATTGTAACTTTTTGGTTATCAATAAATTATTGTAATGTATCATCCATTATTCACACTCCTCAATGTTAGAGAGAGATTACAAAAAGAAATCTTACCAGCTCGTCGGTAGCCGTAGGACATGGTAGCGGTGGGCGATCGGCTGGCACACCTGAAGGCCAGCAAGGCCAACGCGAAGCCGCCGCAGTCGCTGAGCATATGGGCAGCGTCGCTCATCACCGAGAGGCTGCCCGCCAGGTAGCCGCCGATGAGCTCGCAGATCTAAAAACAACACTCTGTTGTCTGTATGTATGGGGATACGCGGTGTCACCTCTAAACCATACATAAATGCAAATAACAAAAATAAGTACGTAAAGTGATTTTTGGCTGTTTATTTTATTAAGGGGTCCGTGAAAACTGTCCTTGGATCCGCAGAGTCCATGGCTGAAATTAGGAATCGTTCTATGAAACACCCTCAACATATACAACCTCATTTATGTAGGCCTCTAAAAAAGTTATTTATATTCACTCGTCTCGCTAAAAGTTTAAGAATCGCTAAGAATTATGATCATGAAAGATTCGTACAAAAATTGGCCAAGCGACCGCAGCTTTGAGATCAATTTGTACTTCATTTGATGTTTCCGCAACCCGTGACCAGATCTTGCACGGGGGTTAGTTTTAGGTGAACCGGGCGATTTACTAATTCAAATAATTCATTACGAATTTTACGTTTTATGGCAAATTGCGTTCTAAATAAAATAAATGAAGAAATGTATACTCAAAGACTTATTAAGCTAATATTTAGGAAACGGATACAATTCGATAACAAATTATTGTTATAACATATTTAGTTAAGCTACGAAGTCCTAACAAATGAAATTGGCGTTTCTTCGTACTGGCCATATTGATCTCGGATATCTCTTTAGTTACGAATGCGAATTTCAAATGTATGCGTCTATTTACATTTTATTTATTTCATTTTCCTCCTTTGCTTTTTTGCGTCACTCGGTTTTCAAAATATTTGACTTAATATCACGTTATCTCACCGTGACACAATTGTTACAAAAACGGTTTTTAGAGAAGAAGAAAGAGAGCAATTATTTATGAGGTGGCAAATGTTCTTAGATAGCAATGGTACATATTTTATTTAAATTGGTATGTCATCATCCTCTATGTGTAAAGTCCACTGCTGGATATAGGTCTCTCCCCAAAGACGTCCACCTATCTCGATCTTAAGCGATCTGGATTCAGCGGTTGGCCGCGATGTTCATGAGATCGTCTTCCTATCGCGTGGCGGGACGTCTCACTTTGCGCTTCCCGTTTTTTTTTTTTTGAATTGACTATCGCTGTCGGCATAAGGCCTCTACAGCTTCTCGCGGACTTTTGGGGCGAGCCATAGTCTCGCCGAGAGATTAGTTTACAACCGCGACAGGCCCAAGGGCGCCTCCTGCGAGACACGAACCTCGGCTTGAGTCGTCGCGGCGACGTTGGCCGCCTGGGCGGCCGGCCGGAAGCTCATCGGAGTGCGCTTCGCGACCAGTATCGGTCCTCCGGTTTTTACCGCGGTCCCTACACAGAACCCTATCGTCTGAATTTTTGCCTTTTCCTTCCTCGATGGAGGCTAATAGCTTATTGTTTGCAACTGTGATCCGATCGTCCGGATCGTTTAGTATGTGTAGTGGCCGTCGGTGCGACGGGCGCCTTTGTCTTAGTGGAGACGCGAAATATTTAACGCTGTCGCGCGCTGCGCTTCCCGGTTTGCGGTCTCTATTCGAGAACCTTTCTTGCCCATCGGTTGTCGGATCGTCGAGCGATGAGGCCAGTCCACTACCAATTCAACTTACTAATATCACGGCCAATGTCAATTAGTTTGGTTCGTCTGTGACCTAACCTCATTATTGATTTTACCTCGCAGCGAGACTACGAACATTGCCCACTCCATACAACGTTGAGTGACCCTGAGCTTCTCCATCAGGCCCATCGTGAGCGACTTCGTTTCTAAGTTAACAATTGTAGGTATGTGGGATTAAAAATCTAATGTAATGTGTAAGTGTAAGCAGTAAGTGTAAGTAATGTGTAAGAATGTGTAAGCCCCTAATGCATTTATTATTTAAAAGCATTCCGAAACGCAACTGAAATCGATCTGTCACTTTTCGCTGCCCTGCAGTCACTTGATCTTTTCTTAATGTGTTCTGTCTCGTTTACGCAACGACAAATTCCGTCTAGCGGGAGAGTGACAACAATAAGACAGTGTTTCAAGTTCAAGTTACAATAAGAATAATTCCAAAATATGCCAAACCATACAGCACTGAACGTTCCCATTGTATTCAACTCGACAGTGGGTTGTGCGAACGTGACCGAATTATAGATAATGCTATCGCAGTTGCCTACTCGCTGCTGAATTCCATTCAAAAGAACTGTACTATCACATCACAGACAGACGAGTTCACATCCCGCGCTATGCCGACTCGCATCGCAGCTACTTATTATTGGACTGGAAAAGTATGCGAGCCTTGCTGCGAAGTGCTGTATAGCTTACGCGAAGAGGTCGGGACGGTATTATGCAGTTTATATCCGATGTGAAGCGTGTGTGATACATGCTTGGTGAGCCAATCTAGTGCCTTGTAAAGACTACAGTTAGGATGGCCGAGAATGGCTTCGTGTCCCGGGCTTCTTGGGCCCCCTCGCAAGCATACTTAAATGCATTTGGTCACGTTAACATTGGCTTTATTACAATGAACTAAGACCTAGGTGAGCCTCCTGCTCGTTTGTCACCGTTATCATAAAAAACTTAATTTCGACGAAATACACAGAACGACAACCTAACATATTTCCTTCCTTAAAGATACAAATTATATGCTGCAAATGACTCCTATTGTTCGTTGTTTTCAAGGCGAACGTTTCTGTAAATACTATTGGATCGTTAACGAGACTTGTTAACTGTCGAGTTTTCGCCTTTGTGATTGGAACATCGACAGACAACTATACGCTAAAAAGTCTTAACAGATTCCACGAACGTTCAGCTTCAGTCTTTTGTTGCGGGTGCTTTACATAGTGTATTCCGCAGCTGCCTTTGCTCTATGCTCAGAAATCTACATATCACTAAGTTTGAATCAGCTACAAGCTTTGAAACTATGGTACGATATCTTAGACACATGGGTGGCGATGCATCGCAAGCCTTTTATGCCGCTAGAGCAGCGCGATTTCAAAAGCAACCAATGGCTTAAAACAGTGAAACAAGTGCATTAAGTACGCCGGTACGATCTCGGCCAAACTAGTGCGTTAACAAATGTTTATGTATGGCTCTGCCACGGCTATCACATTGTTAAGACACTTTCCCGGCCACTGTCGAGCCCGAAAATTTTATTCATACCAAGCCGGTATCCCGGGCTTCACGGCCGCCTTAAACCGTTCGGCTTTGACGCCATGATTTTTATCGTGGCTTGGCATCTCAATGTGTCATCTTAACCATATTAAGTAATTGTGGTTTTTATTATTAGTATAAGTAAGTTGAATCGGCAATGGGCCTGCCTGGTCGCTCGACGAACCGACAACCGAAGGCGAAGAAATTTTGTCTAATATCTAGGTTGTTGAATAATAAATAAATAGAGCAAACGTATGGATGGAGGTGTAACGTACATACAACATACAACGAGGTATGCATGGAGGTCCGAAGGGGAGGCGAATGTCCAGCAGTGGACGTCCTACGACTGAAATGATTATGATGCTGAGAAGAAACGTAAAAGTAAGTCGGGCTCACCATAAAGATGAAGCACAGCACCAGCGCGGCAAGCAGCTGCGGTACCGCGCCGGGTGGCTCCGGCCGCTTCCAATGGCAGTGCTCCTCGGATTCAGCCGGTGTCGTCACGGCCACCTCCGCGTAACTCTCCTGGAATTTAATACAGCCTAATATTAAACCTAAAATCTAAATAAATGTTCTGTCACCCTCTATCTGACGTGCATTTGCTGTTGTACAAACGAGACAGAACACTAAGATTTGTTTGTTGGATACTTGAATATCTGTTGTAGCAAAGTTCATAAATACAGGGATAGTGATTAGAAATTAAGTTGTTATAAAATAAGATAATCCACGACAACGGTGGAGAACGAGCAGGAGGCTCACCTTGGACAAACGGTCGTCTGCCCATGGCCACTTACAGCCTTTGCGCGATGGCGTTTTAAACTTGGTTCATTGGCATTTTAAACTTATTAAACCACTTTTTTATAGTATAGCGGACAACGTAGCAAGTGGGTCATCTGTATGGTAAGAGAACACCGCCGTCCATGGACAACCGCGCCACAGTCCGCGCATTGCTTGTGTTGCCGGCTTTTTACGCTACTTAAGCGGCACTTATAAGGGCTCCCGGTATCCTCACCTACACTGCGAAACACAGTACAAGTACCGTTTCACGCTGAATATTCTGTGAGCCCGTGGTATCACTTCGGACGAGCCGGACAATTACTGCGTCAGCATGGCTGTCCCACGGGTGAAAAGCACACTTAGATAGAAGGCTCCCTAAATTCTGTGTTCAACTCAGATGTGTGTTAAAGAAAACTCAAAATTCTCAGCTCTGTGTTCAAAAAGGTGTATAGAGCAGCTTAGCCAGCGTATCGCAGTCGGTAATCTAATCTAAGCGATAAAGCCAATAAATACTCGAACTTCACTGCTGTGTAACGCTACGAGAGACATTTGTACTACGAGCGTTGATTGAATGCGAGTGTTGTTTGGCAGTCGAGCCACGATCGTTCATAGGAAATACGAAGGAGCGATAAGCCTATCTCACAAATAAATCAAATTGGTGCAGATGCCCACACGCAAACACATGTTTGTAATACTAAAACAATCGCTTGCTAATGCATGCATAGGAATGTGTATACGGTACACATTCCAAATTATATGTTTTTTACCATTTTTGTCTCTCCGTCTGTTCCGACTAATCTCTGGAGCGGCTGGACCGATTTGGACAGGCCTTTCACTGGCACAGATAGCTGATGTAATAAGGAGTAACTGTACGTGAATAATACATAGTTTTGGAAATAGTAGCGTCCAGTTTAAGTAGAGCTCTCTTTGGTATCGCTATCGTGAAATATGATTATTGTGTAAATTCGAACACTTAAAACACTAAAAAGGAATTACTATTTTACATCGGCTATAAAAACGTGTAGAGATAAAAAAGATAAGACGCTTTGATAAATCAATGAAATATAAATTGTAATTAAATTTTCAAATAAAGCGATTTTTATATTTTCGTACCTTAAATCCAACGAAACTGTTTCACAACTGGTCTATTCATACAGAAACCGTGATGGCTTATGGGTTACATGTGGCTCCTATCCTACTTAGAAAAAATAACAAAGCATCATGAGCTGATTTAATTTACCTACTAGCAATATACATTATTAATATATCACTATTAAGAAATGGGGTTGTATTTTTTTTATTTTATAGTGGACAGCAGATGGAACTCCTATATTCTAAGAGAATACCACCGCCCATAAACAACCGCGCTACAGTCCGCGCATTGCTTGTGTTGCCGGCTTTTTACGCCCCATAAGCGGCACTTTTAAGGGCATCGGAGTGTGTTCACTCACTCTTCGAAACACAGTACAAGTACGGTTTCACGCTGAGTGTTCGGTGAACCCGTGGAATCACTTCGGACGAGCCGGGCCAATTAGTACGTCAGCATGGCTCTCCCATGAGTAAAGTACGTATTTTTTTTTTAATGACTATGTGTGTGACCATACGGTCCTGACAGTTTTATCGCGGTCAGTGTGGGCGAGTGGGGATTTTATACGACTAGCACAAGGCCGTGAGACTCGAACCTCGGCTTGAACGATCGTGGGGAAGTAATATGAAGGCCCAGCCTTGCCTATCAGAGATGCGAAAAATAGACGCTATTCAGTTGGCAAATCTAGCTACTATCCAAACAAATTTGAATTAAAATTGGTGCGGCCTTTTCGGATTAGTTTAGCAACAAACACCGCGCTGCTGGAATTTTATGCATAAGATATACAAATCGAAAATATTGGAATTTGACGAGAAATATTGCAATGGAACGTTATATAAAAGACAACCCAAATCAACACAATTCACGTCTCATTTCTGACACGTTGAACATACCGCTGGGAAGGCACCGAGGGCGATCGAGTTCTCAGCGCGGAGCCATTAACAATGCGACGCGAAAAGTTGTGTTATGCAGACGTTTGAATGTATTGCGGAAGACGCGGCAGGAGGCTCTGCTGATTGTAAGAGTCCACTGCCGCACATGGAAGCCCAGGTCTGTATGCTCGCTTTAGTTTTGTTGTTTTTGTCTCCGACACACAATACAATACTAATTCGGTGGGTTAGTATGCTAGCTCAGCGGATACTATGCCCATAGCTAGTGTTAAAACCCTCGCTCGGTCTCTCAAAAATCGATGTAAAATAAATTGAATTCGGACCAGGGCTGGAATCCGATGCCTTTAACGTAAGGATAGGCTCTCCCTCAGGCTACGAGGCTCGTAAGGCCTTTGTTTAGTTTGCGTCCTTATTTTATTAATTTTAAGTTACCAAGAGATAAATACTAAATAACTGATACCGGAAACATTGTACGATGATTTCGAAGTTATACTGAAAAAAAAACAACTCTCGACGCTTAGCCACGCCATACAATAAGAATTGTACTTTTTAAAAAAAATATTAAAATCATATCTGATGAACCGACTGGGGAGGTTAGACTTTGTAACTAGTTGTGCTTCGCACACGGAATTGCGAGAATAACCGAGTTACTACGATCGTAAGTGAAGAAATCTTGAAAAAATATTGAGCTTGTATTTCTTGTAAGATATTATAGTATCGAAACCAAGTAGCAGGAGTAGGTATATCTCAGTCCACCGACTGGACCTGATAGAATCTCTACGCCTGCAGCTGTGACGTACTCGTCCTGACTCATCATAATGAAAAATTACAAGGAGTTAACGCGTAAAAAACTTTAAACAAATAAATTGGTACCTGCAGTTACAGTGATTAGGACATTTCTTCAAACTTTATTTATAATACTGTAATCTGACGCTAAAAAGCGTTGTCTTGACATATAAATTAATAAAAAACTACAATTAAAATAGGACTTGATAGCAGAAGCGTGTAAGTTTAGGATTACATATATGTATTTTTTGACATTACATTAGAAAAAAAGAAAAACTATAAAAAAAATAACGGTCGTAATTAATAGCATCTACCACTTACAGCGCATATAAATCGGTGGAGTCATTTAAAAGGAGTTTAGCAACAAACATACATGACATGAGAATTTTATACATCAGGAGACAAAATGTGATAACGCTACAGATAATAATATTCGGTATGTAAATCTATGAAGCGTTCGCAGAGCGTTGGAGCGTGAAGAAATTGTTCAGCGGAGGAAGCACGATTCGCGATACAAGAAAATACAATGCGACACTTTGACGTATTCATTGGAACAAAGCCAGGCATATTGGCGGCTATATTTTGAAAACCAAATTATACGCTATGATAATTTTTGTTGTTTTTATGTCTTATCAACATATTCAACGAGTGATTCGTTGAATATGTTGATAAGACGATTTTTTCATTATTATAACAGTAAAATCTACTTACATAAAAATCCTGAAGCCCAGCTCTATGCCAGCGTAAGCTAAATTAAATTCAAAATTTAAAAAGTGCCGAGTGCCGAATTGCGAAATGCTAACGGCGTCGTTACAACGAAATTCTCCGGCTGACTAGGCGGCGTTACGGTGCCTCTTTGTGCTTATTACAAGCCCCCGGATTAATTTGCCACATTAGAATAACTTACGCTATATCAGGAGACTTCATTAAATTTAACATATATTTATACTTTTGATTTTAATTTTTTTATTATTTATAGATATGACTGAACGATTCCTAAATCAAAGTAGAGATTGTTTAGTAATGAAGCACAATTCTGAGAATAGCCAAAAACTCACAATTATACACGAAAATTATATTTTCTTGTTTTATTTTAATTTTCTTTTTATGAAACAAGGATAGCAACCGAACAGGAGACTCATCTAGTATAAGCGGTCTTCCACCCATGAACACCCCTGGCCTCTGTTCGGTGGTGGACCACAGGTGCTTTGCCGCAAAACTACGCCCCTAACTGAGCACGCATGATACAAAGGGTATATAACTATCGAGTCCAAGTTCTATGAGAATCATAATCGATATATATATGGGTTCCCAAACGATTGATTTCACACAACCTCATCCCATTACACCTCCCTCACCTCATCACATTAAAATAATTATGAACATTATTTATAGCTCCAATTCTTATTAGTTGTTTATCTCAGCTCTTGGCGTGTCCGTGAACAATCTGTAAGTTCGTTTTAAGACGTTCATTTGTGGCTGATGGCCATGAGACATACAAAAATTGACTTTGAATAACAATTTACATAACTTGAACATTTATTTAAGGGTTTATACTTTCCTTGGGGCCTAGTTCGAACGACGTACACCTTATTAAAATAAAATATTTACTTATGTTTAAAACCTACACTACATTATTTTATACCGCATTTTTATAGTATGTTTTGACACTACCACTCATCTATTGAAAAATGACAATAAAAAAAATTACCAAGACCTTAGAAACATGTGAAAACGCCTGTACAATCGCCAAACGAGAGAACAGCTACTTCGAAGGGAATTGAATTAGAATGTATTTGGAAAATGCCCTCGAACTATTGTTCGCAAGTGTTCAACCCGCTTGCAGTCGCTTCGATCCGTTAGCGTGGCAAAGCGGAGCAATTTCAAGCGTTCACTATTGGTTCGCCCATATACGAGCTGTGTACGGGCAAAATGCAATCTTATTTGGAAATACTTTCCGCTACAGATTTTGTCTATCGGGTCGCCCACAAGGGTAATACTATATGCTGCAAACCGGTACTCCACCACTAACGATGGCTGCACACAGCCGAGCTCTACCTATTTTCACTTACCTCTAAACGGTTAATAAATATTGTATACTTTTTTATTACTATTTTTTATTTGGTAGACGTATAAGAAATAGTTTTAAGATTGTTAGACTTTTATTATTTCATTAATTCATTATAAAATGAAGGGGAGGCGTATGTCTAACAGTCTGTAGCAGCACAGCATTAGCAGCACCGCGTTTGACCCAGCAGTGTGGGAGCGAGACAGGAGGGCCAGAGGAAGACCTCCCACAGTGAGG
>DWCF01001186.1:0-33167 GCA_018230265.1 Delias oraia
TTTACCATGGCAGTGCCATCTATTGATTACTTACTCAATCCAGTCGAAAAGTAAGTCGACATCTGTTAGAATCTTTTAATTAAAGATCTAAGCTATCCTATCTCTCAAGTTGGACCAAACTGAATATTGCATGCAAATTTGATCGAAATCTGTTAAGCGGTTTAAGAGTCCATTGAGGACAAACATTGTGACACGAGATTTATATATATTAAAGAGATATAATTTTAAATATAACTTATAGTTATCGATAAAATAATATTTTAAGTAAAAGTTGATTTATTCATGAAATACATAGTTGAATTTTAACTAAATTTTCTTTAGCCGTTGGAAAATGGTGTCGAAGGTGTTATTTTTGGAGACCGCACCGCGTACATACAGAGACATCATATCAACACTGCTAAGGGAAAGAAGCCGGTGCTTGGAGCAAAGGTAATATTGTTCATATTGAAGACATCAAAAATATTGTATGTAATTTCGTATGTACATTATTCTTTACATCTATTTAGAAAGCCTTACCAAATATTCAGCTGTTTGATAAATATTTGCATCTTAACAAATGGACATAGAAAACGTAGGGCTAGAAAATGATTATAAGTGACATTTTATTACATAAAGCTTTAATGGGTAGAAATTGGATTAAATGATATATTTTTGAATCCTTTACATTTAAATTACTGATTTATATTTTACTCGCTCTTCGTTTTTTGAAATATGAACGAGCATAATTATTAATTATGTATGTGTTTGTATATCAAACAAGTGTTTCTTTATATAAACATGTAAAATTTTACGTTCAATCTGGACTCACAATTCCCCTAGAAAGGGGAATTGTGTGAATTTATAAGCTTGTTTTAATACTAATAACATTGAAATATATACAATAGTCCATTTTGTTTCTAATTTAAAACACTATCGGAAAACATATGTATCTCTTATATTCTAGTTATTCAAAATTGATGTTTTTTTCCTATTTTAATAGAAATTTATTCAAACAGATAAGGGCTCGTCTGTTATACACACTGTCAGTGACCAACATTCCCTATTTGACAATGAGGGACATCTTTGACCCCGCCTGCGTGGACATGACACAAGAGCAGCAATACAACGATGGTGATGTAGTGGAAGAGGCGCAGGTGTGTAGAGAATCATATATTATTCACTAATTGCCTATGTTCTTAGTAGTGTCGCCTTTATAAAAAATTGTTTTAAAAGTTGCCACTGTAAAACATTAATAAGCTTGTTTTAATACTAATAACATTGAAATATATACAATAGTCCATTTTGTTTCTAATTTAAAACACTATCAGAAAACATATGTATCTCTTATATTCTAGTTATTCAAAATTGATGTTTTGATTAATGAGTTATCTAATATATTACCTACAGATTTTTACTTGGCTTTATTATAAACTTATTTATGTGATCCTTTTAATAAATTGTTGGCAATTTCTTTGGTTGATTCTAAGTTACAAAAACATATTAGAAATAAAATGAAATGGCATCGTATATAGGTTTTAAAACATTAGTTAGGCTTAATTATAATGTATAATCCAAAAACCTTTTTTTAGTGCCTCATAATTTACATGCTCTAGTGCGTTATACGATAAGTTATTTTATTGATATGTCTTTAAAATTCAGGTGTTGAAAATTATTGGTCATTGTGTGTACTTAAAACTCAGCGCTGGCCAAACCGGTGTGCTGAGCATTAGAAGTCTTCAGATGAACGAAAATCTAACTGACGAACAACTTCTCGCCAAGTCTTATCCTGCGGGTAAAGTTTTTTTAAAATAATAATTGCTATAATAGAGCATACAAGCTCTGGTTTAATACAGCCACTCATGGACAATAATCCACATTTTAGTTGTGTTGACGGGTTTTGTCTCGCTTAAATAGAAATTTAAACTCGCTGGGCATTCGGATAACTTCCTCACTCAGCGAAACGCAGTGCAAGTATAATCAAAACAGTAATAGTACGAATAAAATTCATCATTATTGATAAAATTGCGTAAAAGTTGTAGATATAAAATACTTGTGTAAGATTATCCATATTTATTAAATTCCACTTGAATTTGTAATAGAATTTGTTTTATTTCAGGCAGTATCCACAGAGTCCGTATTATGGGCTATCACCTCGTAGACCAGGTGTACTCAGTCACAGACCAAGCGGATATACTTCGCGAACAGTATTTCACTCTCTCTCAGCTCAGCGTCGGCGAATATGTAACTGCCACTATTACTACTGTGGGCGATACTTTTTTAAAAGCGAAAATAGGACGGATACCAGGTACCACTTGTATTAAGAAAAGAGATTATAATAATTGCAATATTATACACGAGAGTTTTCCTCTAGCAACACAATTGTTTACTCTAATAACTCTTTCTCTTTCAAACAATTTGTCTGTTTCACTCATTTAACCTGTCTTTTTCACACAATCTATCCTAATTTATAAGTGTTTTTTAAATTACCCTTATTAGTATCATATAATTTAATTTAAGATGCCGTGATGCATAAAAAGGTGAAATATTTGAATGCCTTAACCTGTACATATTTTAGTTACACTGAGCCAATAACACACAGAAAGCGTAATCAGAGTTATATATTTATTTTAAAAGCTATGGGTCGTTTCAGTGCATTAAAAGTAATACGTAAAATAGAAAAATTATTTCAATATTTTTAAAAGTAGTGACAATTTGCAAGATTTCGATTTAATTATAAAAGAAAATTATCTTCACTATGTATACTAATGTTTAGAAGACAAAGTAAAACAACAATATATCTGGTTATTGCGCAATTTTTAAATTGGTTCCTGATTTTCTCTTTCAGGATTTATCCCGCAAATTCACTTCACCGACTCAGGAGTGTTCATCGATCCCAAAAAGCCTAGCACGTCCATATTACCCAAGAAAAAGTTCAAGGTCAGTCGAATATAGCTTGATTTATAATGTTACTCGCGTGCTGTTAAAGGATCACTCCCGCTCATGAAAATCCGCGCTTTGGCTGCGTTGACGGCTTTTCCATTAACCGATAATCTGTATGGTAAACTGGGCCTCCGAAATTCAAGTTCACCTTAGTATTCTATCACACGGTGTTTAATCAAAGGTCACCTACAAGGATGAGTGTATTTTTTATACTATTTGTGGCAAACGAGCAGGTGGCTCATCTAGGGCAGGCGGTCCTCCACCCATTGACACGCCCGGCCCTTGCAGAGCCGCGGGTGCGTTGCCGGTATTTGTATTAACAACCTCGACCAGCCACTCAAATCATTTCCAAGAACAAATACAATTTATAAATTCTATTCAGTATGCGTATCGGCCCATGCCGTCACAGTAGCATACAACATGGCTCAGGCACGAACCTTTTTTTACGGTTTAGCGGACAACGGAGCAGGTAGGTCTCCTATATGGTAAGAGAATACCACCACCCATAGACAATCGCGCCATAATCCGCGCAATGGTAGTGTTGCCGGCTTTTAAGCCACTTAAGCGGCATTTTTGAGGGCCTCCGATATCCTCACTCACTAGGCGAAACACAGTACAAGTACTATTTCACATTGAGTATTCTGAGAGCCTGTGGTCTCATTTCGGACGAGCCGGCCCAATTAGTGCGTCCGCATATGCTTCAGCATGCCTCTCCCAAGGGTGAGTGTTTATTAAAACTAAATTTAACACTGAAAACTCTTTTCAACGTGTTTTGAGCTCGCATTCAACCCTCATGATGTCCACAAAGACTGTACACAACTTCTCTCTCTCGGAACAAACTTCTCAGCTGTAATGTCTTTCAGGTTGGCCAAGAGTTGAAGGCTCGCGTGTTGATCAACGATCTCGAGAAGAATAACGCGGTGCTAACGCTCAAACCGACACTTCTGTCGCCCGACACGTCGGTTCTCTTGGCATTCGACGATGCCGCTGTTGGAAAGTCTTACACGGGTGTCATAACGGTAAGTTCTGATAATTGCCTAATCGAACAAATAGTAATGTTTCTAATAATTGATATGTCAATAAGATGTATTTATGTAGATATATCATGTGAGTCATATTATATATAGTCTATATTAGATGTAGTCATGGCAAAGTGGATGGAGGAACTCAGCTTGATGCTCGAAGACCTCAACCGAGTTTCACAAATGGTGGACTTGAAAATGAACATGGACAAGACGACAGCTATGTCGAATGCCAATGTTGTACCCATCCCAATAAGCTCGGACGTTGTCCACTCATATATTTGGGCAAGTAGTCCAGTTTGGAGAAAAAGCTCAACCGCCGAATCTAACTCGGTTGGGCAACGTTCGGGAAACTACGCAACGTCTTTTCGTCCCCCATACCTCAGTGCCTTAAGACGAAAGTCTAACCCGTGTGTGTTACCAGTGATGACTTACGGTGCGCAGACGTGGTCTCTCATTATCGGCCTCATCTCAATGCTCAGAGTCGCTCAGCGAGCTATGGAAAGGGCTATACTCGGAGTTTCGCTACGTGATCGAATCAGAAATGAGAAGATCCGTAGACGAACTAAAGTTACCGACATAGCCCGCCGAATTAGCAAGCTGAAGTGGCAATGGGCAGGCCACATCGCACGTAAGGCGGATGACCTATGGGGCCGAAAAGTGTTAGAGTGGAGACCACGGACCGGCAAGCTCAGCATGGGACAAGGTGGACAGACAACCTTATAAAGATCGCCGAGAGACGCTGGACGCAGGTCGCCTCCGACAGGTGTTCGCGGAGGTCCAAGGGGGAGGCTTATGTCCATCAGTGGACGTCTTACGGCTGAAATGATGATGATGATATTTTAATCGTCGTATGTTTTTTTATTGACAGTTTGTACGCGACTACCTTCTGGTGACGTTCTTCAGCAATATAATCTGCCTGATACCTAACAAGTTCGTGAGCCGGGAGCCACTTGAAAACCTTACAGATTCCTTTCACATTGGACAATTGGTGAGTGTAAATTTTTAATAATACGTAAAGATCAGTGGAATTTTCTTTATTTAAAAATAAGTATATTTTAAGATAAGAATATTTTATTTAAATTTATTTATAATTTTAAAATAACCAGTTAAATGTATATTAAAATTTCAGGTGACCTGTGTCGTCGTTTACATCAAACACGTTGAAAAGAAAATAATTGCCAGTCTCACAACGGAACCATTTGATCCGGTAATTGTCTTAAATGTATTCAATTACCAAATACATACTATTTTTAAAAAAATAATGTTTAAAAGCATTTTGATTTTGTGACGTTGTGTGTATGTTTGATGGAATTCTAAGCATAGACCGCTTGGCAATGTGCACAATTGATGTAGATTAATTAACTGTCAGTCAAAATTCCGTATAAACGCGGTTTAAATATCCACCAATTACTTAGAGGAAAATTAGGACAGGCTCTATAGTACTTTTTTGATATGCTCTACTTTACTAGTCCATATTATAATAAATTTATTGAATTTTTTTTTAGGTCATTAAAAAGGCCAAGCGTCATCTCGAAGAAGTAAATGATGTTGCGAACCAAGATAACGATAATAGAAAAAAAAGAAAATTAGAATCTGTTGACGACGAAAACCTTAAAGAAGATTCGAAAATAGATAAGAAGAAAAAGAAAAAGGACAATATAAAGCAAGTAGAAACAGTAGATCGTGTTGTTACAGACTCTGAAATAAATATTAAGAGCTTAAACAAGAAGAAAGATAAAAAGAAACAGAAAGATGAACAGGAAACAGAAGAGAGTGACCCAATAGATGTGGATATATCAAAAAACAGTGACGCCTCGGACACGGAAGTGAGGCAAGAGAAAAGACCAAAACTAAATCACTCAAAAGACCTTCAAATTTTAGACATCTCTACATGCACAACTAGTAAACATTTTAAAATTCGCATAAAACAGCTTTTAAAATCGATTAATATAAAACTGAAGCTCTCAGATACAATTGAAAAAAGTATAGAAAAATTAGAAAATGAAGGTCTAGACTCGAAAAACAGAAAGTGTCACACAGAATTACACAGTGATAGGCTTATAATACAAGAGCGTGTTACACAACTGTTAGAAACTTTAAAAATAGTTCAAGAAAAGTTGAAAGAATTAGAAAGCACGGAAAAAGAAGAAACTGTAAATAAACTAGATGTCAAGGCAAAAATAGAAAAAGAAGAAATAAATATAGATAAGCTTAAAGATGTAAAAATTTTGGATAAACTGGAACCTGTGATTGAGGTGCCCAGCGCTAAGGATTTCTGGTCTTTGAAGAAGCAAGAAGTCAAAAATAAAGAAGAATCCAGTAGCAGTGAAGATGAAGTAAGTGATAAGTCTCCTAATTATTGAAATAACGTCATTTTTTAAATTTATCTCATATATAGTAATTATTATATATAATTCTTTAAATTGATTTATAATTAATGTATATATTATAATTATTACATATAGAATTTTTAAAATATTTTTAAAATTATAATTTTACAGTATTAAGTATCTATTTCTTCAAATTAGGAAGAAGAAAAGCCAAAAAAGAAGCGTAAAAAGTTAACAGCTGCTGAAAAAGTGGCTAAAGCGAGAGAAGAAGAGGAAAAAGTGAGGGAAATGGAGAAGAGAGCGATAGAGAGTGAGAAGGAGCCGAGATCTGTGGAGCAATTCCAGCGGGCGCTGTTAGCGAGTCCAGATTGTAGTCAAATGTGGATTGCGTACATGGCTTTCCATTTGCAGGTACATTTATTTGCGAGTCTATGCAAAGTTTTCTTTTATATTTTAAATGGTGTTATGATCGTTGCGTGTTTCTTGAACATAAAAATGTGTAAACACAAGGTTCTGTAGCCTTTTCTAACATTTGTCAGGCGACAGAGATAGAGCGTGCCCGCGGCGTCGCCCGCAAAGCAATAAGCACCATCAACTTCAGGGAAGAGCAGGAACGACTTAACGTCTGGATCGCTTTACTCAATCTGGAACATCGATTTGGTACTAAGGTACGTTTGGTTTTTTATATCGCCATAAATAATTATTTAGATCATAGACCATCTTAAATCAGGGAATCTTTGAGAGTTTTACCATAGATCCTTTTTACTTTTTTAAAAAAATTATTGAATGTCTTATTTCGAATTCATAGACTACATTAATATTAATCAACTTATTAATTTTTTTTAAAAAGAGTAAATGTCGAAGTGTAATCTGTAAAAAGTTTATAAACCACGTTAAAGAAGTAATACAACATGGAAGTCTTTTAATATTACTGTTAACATTACCTTAAAATTTGATTTTGGTAAAATATCATATTTTATGGCAGAAATCAAATTGTCTAAACAGGAAAGTCAAACGAAAACCCTCGAAGACGCTCTGCAAATGAATGATAGATACCAGGTGCATAGCAAACTGCTGGATATCCTTCTGGACACTAGCAAGCACCAAGAGTTAATCCAGCTCTGTGAGGTGATGCAAAGAAAGTATCGGCAGAATATCAACATGTACACAGCATGCGGGTCCGCCCTGTACAAAGCTGGTCTTTTGGATAAAGCCAGGCAGTTGATGCAGAAAGGAATCGTGGCGTTAGAGAAGAAGGAACGTAAGTAAAGCCTCTTTTAAAGGTTGGCATTGCCTATAAAGAAGATGCCTATAGACTGTCGCACCCGTGGGAGAGCCATGCTGAAACACATGCGAACGCACTATTTGGGCCCGCTCGTCCGGTGATGCCAGGGGCTCACAGAATACTCAGCTGAAACGTTACTTGTACTGTTTCGCTGAGTGAGTGAGGATATCGAACGTAAAAGTGCCCCTTTGGACCTCCAATGGGTGTATTTGCCATAATCGCCACGATTAGTAGGCGGTTTGGTATGGTATTCACTTCATTCACTTTGGGGGTTGGCGAGTTGGGGGGTGGCATATATATTTCTGGAAAGCCCATCGAAAGTTATGTTGACCCCCACCCCTCCCATGTGACGCGCATGCGCAGAATTTTTTTTTATTCCAACTCGCCGACCCCTAAAGTGAAAGAGAGCCGGTGGGTTTGCGATCGCAGTTAGGTTTTCTAGTACGCGGAGGGCGCTGTTAGCCGCCCTTCAGTTTGTTCCTTAGTCGCCATTACCGCCACCCACGGGATGATAAGGGAAAACGAATTACTAAGCCGGCGCTTCACGGACTTAAAAAATTACCAGAGATAATTTGTTTTCAGATGTCTCATTATTGGTTCAATTCGCGCAACAGGAGCGCACGTGCGCCGAGCGCGAACGAGCGGAGGCCTTGTTCGAACAAGTGTTGGCAGTGTATCCTGCGCGCGTAGACGTATGTTGCGTCTACGTCGATATGCTTCTGAAAACCGGTGACGTCACGCGAATTAGGTATGTGTCATTGTAAAACTCCAGAGCGAGGTTTCGGGGGTATTAAAATCGTGTCAAAATATATTTTTTTCTATAGCTGACAATTGAGTGGGTGGTTTTCCTGTATTATGATAAGAGAACAACGGCGCTACAGTCCGCGCATTAGTTGCGTTGCCGGCTTTTTACGGCGCGGTTGTCCATGGCCGGTTATTCTCTTACCACATAGGAGACCCATCTGCTCCGTTGTCGGCTAAACCATTAAAAAATGACATGAAGCATGACGCTTAACTGTCTATTTGTAATTCTTATATGTTTACTAATTTCTAACTTTCAGACAAGTTTTAGAACGGATGACCGGCCACAAGTTGCCAGCCCGTAAAATGAAAGTTTTGTTCAAGAAATGGATTGAGGTGGAAGAAAAATATGGAGATAACGATCAAGCTGAACAAATAAGACAAAAGGCTCTAGACTATGTGGATAAAGCAAAGTTTTAAGTTTATTTTTTATCATTTGAATAAATTCATAATTGTTATTTAAACATTTATTTCATAATCGTTTATAACAAGGCTGTATGTTAATATATATGTTATATAATATATGTTATAATATATATAAAATACATACTATCTAAAATTTCGTATTTAATTACATTTTTATTAGTTTTATAAATACTTAAACATAAAAGTTTTACTAGATTGAATATTTGTAATGGCAACACTATCTAACTTAGGTAACGGTGGGGGAGGAGGTATACTACTACAAAGTTTTTCTTGTGTCTCAGATTTTGGGCTTCTCTCTGTATTCGCTATGATATTCACTGGGTTGCCATATATAGAAACTGGAGGACACAGCTCGTATCCTAATTTCCTGTAGAATTCTTCTTGTCCTTTCGTAGATAAGTGTAACATTTGTAATTTTAGAACATTTTTACAATAACCTTCAACTTCTTTCATAAGGAAAGTGCCAAGCTTTCTACCACGCATGTGTTTAGCTATTACAACAGTTTCAACGAAGCAACTATTTGGCATACTTGGCAGACGAGTTAGTTTAGCATGACCTTGTAATTGTGATTCGCCGTTAATCAATATTAAACTCGTGGGGAGATTGGCGCAAGATGCCGTTAGTGACATCATTCTGGCAGTTTTACTTCTCGGCCATTCCTCATTTATCATTTCGCAGCATGCTTCTAAGTATTGCGGACGGTTGTGAAGAGTTAACACTTGTAAGCCAATTTCGTTACATGCCATTCTTTTGGTATAAAATCTGTAAAATACAGAAACATTTGATATTAATAAAAGCTTGTGAGCTACCATACAACACTCTCATAAAATACCAGTGTGAAATAATACTTGTATTGAGGTTTGAGGCCTACTATGCGAAACTGTTTAAGCAACGTAAAAAACCGACTATACAAGCAAAACGCGATTGTCCATGGTGACGGTGATTTTATTCCATCAAGACTAGCCTGCTCTGTTATCCGCTATATAAAATATTCTTTTCTTCAACAAATTATGTTTAAAATTAATATTTGTAAATAACATTACTTTATTACTACATTTGCACCTATGGGAGAGCCATGCTGACGCAGTAAATGGCCGGCTCGTCCGAAGTAATACCACGGGCTCACAATACTCATCGTGAAATGGTAGTTGTACTTACACCAGTGCTTCTACTGTGTAACTCTGAGTGAGGATATCGGAGCACAGATGCCCTTAAAAATGCCGCTTAAATGGTGTAAAAAGCCGGCAACACAACTAATGCGCGGAGTGTGGCGCAGTTGTCCATGGGCGGTGGTGTTCTCTCAACAAATAGGGAGACCCACCTGCACCGTTATCCGCTATAACATAAAGAAATAACTGCTACTTGGGACTAATTACGATAGAAACTAGAATCTTATCTTGTAATAAAGACGGCAAGACGTGAGTTACATCATCATATCATCCCGCATCCCAAGAATAACTTGTTATATTAAAACAATTCCTTATTAGTTCAGAGAACGCACAATGGTAATGTTAGTCTAAAGTATCGCTGAAACCATTAGACCTTTAAAATGTTCATATCAAACGTAATTTATAAGAATATATTCCCCGTAACAGTCGCGCTCCCCGCGGTACTCCGCATCATAGTATTTAAGATTAAACATTGTATTTTTTGGGTAGTTGTAAGTCACTTGTTGTAATGTTCGGTTGTAATTAAAAAATAAAGTTTTTTTTAAGACTTCGCTCATCTCCCAACGTAACTCGTGTTTATTTTTCTTTCTTAATTGAAATAACTAAGGCGTTTGTAGTAAGATTTTGTAATAAAGGTTGGCAGCATTGGAAACTGTCACTGAGGAGTGTCAGGCGTCATTTATTTTATAACAGCTTTGTTGAATGCAATATAGTGTCAGATTATTTTTTTTCTCAATTTTGTTTGTTTACAAATGCATAATTATTTCAAAATATAACAAACTAATAAACTTACCTTTTACCTTCTCTTTTACGAAAAAATTGTTATCAAGTGAGTAAACTTTCCGAAAATTAATTAAATCTTTCGTTTGTTGCTTGAACTGATCCATGTGTGACACACCATGAGACTAACCACAACCCAACGATATTCTAACCTATAAATATCTGTCAAGGTGCTTTATATTTATAATTAAAATGGATGAAGGTGAGGATCTTCCAAGTCTATCCGCTGAAACATTTGCGGCACTACAAGAATTCTATGCCGAACAAGATAAACGGCAGGAAATATTAAACAAGTTAGAAGCAGACAAAAAGCTGACTGAAAATATTATATTTGAAGAAAATTGGGTAAGGCTTGGTCACAATTCTTAGATTAATGATTCTTAATACAATATAAATAGTTTTTATTATACTTTTTTTTTATTGTTTTTGACAGCAATTAAGTCAATTTTGGTACAATGAAGAGACTATACAAGCTTTAGTTAAAGTAATTGAAAATTCAGTTCCAATTGGTGGGAAGGTTGCATTAATATCTTGCCCAACATTATTTGTTCCAGCTAAAAGACATATGCAAAATAGAATTAGCAGTAAGTGTTATTTGTTTGATAAGCATAGCTGCATTTCATATCAGAAACATTTAAGTTCTAATAGTAGTAGTAATTTTGTAAAATTGACATAGGAAATAAAAATATTATTAATAAAAAGACAAATTATATCTTAATTAACAAAAAATTACAAAAGGTAACTAAATTTTCTGTCCTAAATTTCAGTTTCACTATTAGAATATGATAGAAGATTTGAAGTGCATGCACCGGATTTTATTTTCTATGATTATAACACACCTGACAAGTTGCCACCAGGACTCGAACAATCCTTTGATTTGGTTATTGTTGATCCACCATTTATAGCTAAAGAGTGTATTGAGAAGACTTCAAAAACAGTAAAATTATTAGCAAAAGATAAAATTGTTGTGTGTACAGGATCAATATTGAAAGAAACCATAGAAATCTTATTAAATTTAAAAGTTTGTGAATTCCAACCAAAACATAGGAATAATTTAGCAAATGAATTTTCTTGCTATGCTAATTTTGACTTGGATGGTGTAATAAGATGAGCAAGAGAAGCAAATAATAATCATTGATATTAGCCAATACTACATTTTATGTACATAATTATAGGGGTATCATTATATTGTAATTATTTTTGTTTTATATGTATATTATGAATAAAGAAACAAATATAAAACTTTCCATTTTATTCTTAACAAAATTATTTGGTAGCCGGTTAACATCTACCAGCACCTTATACATTTTATATTTAGTTAATCATATATAAATAGACCTCTTTTTGTGAAGGCAATTTATCATACATATTCATTATATGCAATTTTTAAAGATGTTTATAACTATGTGTTGACAGTTTTTAAACATATATTTCAATTAAATGATCAAGGATAGGTATGTTTTTAACCAGAATTTCTTAAATCTAGAATTATTAATATTTAGATGTATTATGCTCATTAAGACTTTATATTAAAGAGAAACAAATATTAAGTAATACAGCAAAGTTAAGAAATAATGAATATTCTTATAGTAATATTGCAATTAGATTTATAAAACTATATTCTATATAATAGATTTAATAAAGCCAACTTTGAAAAGAATAATAATTTATAACCAAATGCAAACTAAATTGATAAGATCAAATAAATAACATTTCGAGCAATTTGTACTAAAACATTAAACTATATAAAAAATATTTACACATACAAACAGTAAAATATCAATCAGATGATCACATGTGTTTGTGAATATTGTATATTCTAATTGGAATACATCTAAACATTTTATTAGACAAAATATATCTAAGAATGTATTGAACTCACTATCTTTTTCTTAAATTCGGTATTTTTTATTTATCTACAAGGCCATTTAAATTTAAAAGTCCATTCTTTTTTAGCCACTTGGTAAATTGAACACAAATATTTACCAAAAAAGATTCAATGAAATAATAATTGGTTATTTCGTAATTTCTGTTAATAATCAAGTTTTGCATGTTCGCTAATGTAATTTGAGCTTTTACCTTAAAACAGATCAATTTTATTAATATTATGGATTATGCTATACCATAATTTTATTTCAGAATTGATAAATATTTCTGACAAGTTTTAGTGGTAAAATAAAAGCTAACATTAATACCATATGTTTGTACCATTAATCAGTTATATGGCAGCATATTAAGCCAAAAATTATTAATTTTTTACTTTTAGTTAAAAGAGGTTTTTTATTTTACTAGTAATTTGTTAAGTACAACATTATATAATGAAACAGTGAATTATCATTTATAACTTACCTTATAGTGAGGACCAATTTTTCTGATTATGTTTTCTCTATTGTTAATAAATAGCGTAGGTATTTGTTGATATAAGCACTTTATATTAAACGGATCAAGTACTTATAATTAGGATTTAATATTAATTAACATGAAATAGGCAATTAAGTTCTGTATTGTCATTTGGAACTTTGAATCGTGCATCAGTGCAGGCTTAAACAAAAATCACAACCATAACGAAAAATTATTGAAATTCAAACAAACAAATAGCGCCATTTGTGTTAGACTGCTATGAAATTTCCTTCATAAAGTATGTAGTGCTTATGTTATTTAAGAATTAATATACAATAATGTTAAAGATCATCATATTATTCAAATTCTTAATACATGGCTGTTCATAATTGCCATAAGTTCCTTCTTTTAGGATCCATGTCTGCCATAAACACGTCAAAGGCGTCTATTGCTTGAACCCATCTTTTTGATATGAGTTGGCGCTATTCCTGCTATATTTAATTAAAAACCACACTAAACTGTTCAAGCTTAATAGAAAGCAAAAATACATTTTCGAGACAGCGTATATGAATGTTAGACACAATGGGCTAAAACTAGACTATTTTTTATTTCCTATCTACAGTTATAATTTCCAGAGCTCGTCACATGCAAAAATATAATTCATTTGCGTGCATTAAAAAAATCTTCTATGAATCTAGATAATCCCAACATCTAAATGAAAAAAGTATACAACACTTTCGTATTTAAAAAGTTATCTAGATTCTAAAAGAATTTCCTCCATCTCTTAATAATAAATGGAGAAAGAGGTATTTATACGCGCTATTCTCAAAGGATTGTCCCCAATTGATACAAAACAAGACTAAAGGAAGACTTAACCTCACAAATATACAGAACACTCCTTAAATTTCCTAAGTAATAAATTAACTAATTAAAAAAAACAATGACGTCACAATTGCTTCGCAAATGGATCCTTCATTCGTTCATTCAAATAAATTTTTACAAAATGCCAAGCGACAAGTGAGTAAACCTGAGAATTTCAATTCGTTTTTTTTAAAATATTAAACAAATATAAAACACAAAGGCGCTCATATTTAGTCTCATCTTTATAAGTCTTAGTCAGTCAAATCGACTATGACATATTGTAAAATGGAATGAACAAATGATCTTTTTCTGTCAATAAAAAGTATTTACTAAATTGGAATAGTAAACAAAGGAATGGTAAGGTCAAATCAAGTTAAGGACATCCATTGTATCATTATTATTATGCACTCTTTACTATACTGCATATTACTAAATTTATAAAAAAGCATTAAATACATATGTATATATATATACATATTATTAACTTAATGAAAAGCCAAATTGGTGACAAAATCACAAACCAGTTTTAGATTAACTAGCTGTCGGAGTTTGGTCTATACAGAAACACATCTATAAACAAATAAATTGGTAATTTAACAAACATTGTTTAAAATAAACATGCCGATTACACTTCCTTTAATTGAGTAGTTAAAAAGATTAACTAAATCTTGTTATTACAATTTACGTACTCTGCAGTATTACATAAAGAGTGGTAATAATATAATACGTTCGTAATACTTAAAGGCACCCGTACCGTGTCTACGTACGCTTTTGTATAAGAGGGGTTTAGACCATGCTTAAAGGAAACATACTAATTTACAAATAATGTTAAATCTTTTCACTAAATGTACGCAATACAGTCAAAACGTACGTAATTACGTATACATTACGTACAAAGATAATAAAAATTAGGCCGAATAACAAGTTCGCATTCCATTTGTTAAAACTAAAACCACCTTACTTATAATCATCACATTACTTATACAATCAAGTTGAAATGTTTCAATGCTCTTTTTGCGTTGTGCAGCTCTTAAAGCGAGCAGACTGCTAGTTTAATAATGATTACAAGTATACGCTTACAGAGGTAGAATTGTTAACACCTCCCTGAAGAAGACTGATATATATTAATTACTAACGTTTGACGAACTTTAAACCCACAATGGTCTTAGAAGTTCTTTCACGTCTCCTATACAAATATATCGCAGGCGCAACCTACTTGATGACACGTCAGCATTGATATAAATATAGGTCTCAAAACTCCTCAGGGTAGATCGAAGCCTCCCTGAACGTGCTTCCAAGTTAGGTCAAACCCCCCCAGGGGTCGTATCCCCCTAAACACCCATCCCTATCTGCGGCTGAGCCGTAGATAGAGATAGTAAAGCGCTAGAGCGGCACAACGGGCGATCAGTATGAGCGCGGCGAACGCGACATGCGCAAGTCGACGCAGGTCCGAACGCAGTGCACAAGTGACGAGCTCCGCGCGGCATCATCCCGTGCCGCATTTGCCGCTTTCGAACACGCCCTGCAATTGCATAGACAAAACTATTAATCACGGTTAACAAGGACCAAATTAAAGTTTTATTATATATTTTTTATTGTTTAGCGGATAATGGAGCAGGTGAGTCTTATTAAGTGGTAAGAGAACACCGACAACTCACTCACTCAATGAAATACCGTTTCAATACAACTACCGTTTTAAGCTGAGTATACTGCGAACCCGTAGTATGACTTGGGACGCATTCGAATATGCTTCAGCATGACTCTTCCACGGGTTTATTTAAGCTACATTTGTAATGACTGATATAAGACTTACGCAAAGCCATACGAGAAATTAATGAATTATGAGAACTTCAGATTTCCCCATATATTCAACGATACACAGTACAAGTACTATTTTACGCTGATAACTGTGAGTTCATGATATCATACTGGAGCCGTGAGTAAAATTAGGTTTTTATAATGAGCGTGACTCACCTTTCTGAAGAAAGGCGAGAACGCGACAAGTTTGTCCCGCGTCAGCGGCGAGGTGTGCAAAGGACAGCGGCGGTCAGTGGCACACGCTGACAGCAACCGACGGAGGAACGTCTCTAGCTGAGGTCTCCGGGAGCGGGCCAAGCTCTCCGTGGTCCAAAGGGCTCGTCCGGGAAACGGTATCGCCGCCACCTGTTACAATATAAAATCCAAAACACGCATAAAATATTTTATTGGATCATTCACAAAACATAAAATAATGTATTAAATTTTATACAATTTCAGATTAATTAGTCTTTTCAGGGTGAAGATAAATTACCTTCTCCCCGTACTGCTTGCGTGTGAAGAGATAGAGGTCCCTGAAGCGGCGATACCGTCTGAGCAGTTGCCAAGCGCAGCGCGGGCCCAAACGGATACGCACTTCGTACTCGTGATGCGTGCCCGCGCCCGCACCGCGCGTTACCCAACCGGGAACCGATACCACCTCCGCTGTTTTGATACCACAATACATTTATTATTTCTATTTTATTATTATTTGTTTTCTATTAATCTCTTATCCACACTATGTCAGCAACATATTATGTCATGCTTTGACTATACAGTATGCCGCAGAGACAAGAGATTAGAAAAACTGATTGTAGTTGGGAACACAGACGGTAAAAGGAGGGCGTTCACCAACAAGATGGCCCGGTCAAATTAAATACTATGTATTACGAACTATACACGATTGTAAGAGATGCGTATGATAGAAACAGATGGAGATCCGCTCCAAAAGTAACCCTGTGCTGACCACGCCCCTTAGACATGAGGGACCGACTCAGAAAGAGATTACTCCCCCTGTGCATACAATTACATGTTACAATATAAAAGCTTCTATAATATTTATGATTTGGTTCTTTAAATAAACTATTTAACTAAATTATCAGCATTCAACACTTTCTAGAAACATTTTAAATTCTGTACGTTCAAAAATATTTGAGAACATAAGTACTTTATGTTATACACTATTACAAACAAATCTTTAAATACTCACAGAAGTCAATTGGATGATTGAGGCCTTCTAAATTGTAATCCTGCGGAACAAATTAAAACGATTTCAATTTCTATTCAGTCGCATAAACTTTTCTCATGCATTTTATTTTCTCTTACAAAGATTACAATTCAAACTTAAATTATATAACAAACAAATTTCTCAACAACGTGTCAGGGATTTTGAGAAAGCTGAAGTCTGTACTAGTCTCAAAACCGGTTTGGCAGAAACTCTCAAACTGCCACCTCAATAAAAATAAATTGTACAAAAGTGTGTATGTGTGTGTCATCATAATTTCAGCCGTAGGACGTCGACTGCTGACATAGGCCGCGCCTTTGGACGTCCATGCCTACCTTTCGGAGGCGACCTGTCCAACTGAGTCCAACGTCTTCCAGCGACCTTTATAAAGTCGTCTGTCCATCTTGTAGGTGGACGTCCTACTGCGCGTGCTAACCCGTGGTATCCACGCTAGCACTTGCCGGCCCCATCGGCCATCGGTGTGTGTGTGCGTGTATGAAATTGTGTATCGCTTGTATGTCTGTTTCATGTACAGAGAGTGAAATGTGTAGCATTAATAAAATCACAAGGTTTTCCTTGTAAATCTCACTTACAGGTATAACAAGAGATGTGACCCGACCATGATCACAATCAGGGGCATGGTCGTGATCATGATCAGAGTCGTTCTCGTTGACGCGGACAGAGGCGAGCGCACGCAACGGGTCGGGCCAGGCCTGCTCCGAGCTGAGCTCATCGTTGGACGTCGATACGTTGTCGGATGCTTCTACTGCGTCTTGTTCTTTTAATCTTAGGATTTATTCAAATGATAACGGGCAATTAATTTTAGCTTTAACATATAACAATAAGCCTTTCATTCTGGATTACAGATATTTAGCATCAAAGCTTAGATGCTTATTATATGATGTCTCGCAACTCAAGAGGCCTCCTCAGAAGAAAAGCTTTTAACATAAATAATCAAAATGATTTTAAAAAATTGCTTATAACGATTTAATAAACTTATCAACAAATATATAGACTATATGTTAATTTTTTATATGTAGGAAATACCTAAATGCTTTTTAAATGCTGGACATATGTCTCCCATTCAATGGAGGTGTTTGCCATAATCGCCACGCTTAAAAATAAAGGTCGCCGGAAGACGCTGGATGCAGATCGCCTCCGATAGATATTCATGGACGGCCAAGGGGCACGCCTATGTCCAGTAGTGGACGTCTTACGGCTGACATGATGATGATGACTTAAAGACTGGATATTATTTACCTGTGCAAGAGCGGATCCTGTATACATCCATTATTATTATTATTATTATTGTTTTCGTGGTCCGTTTCGGTGGCGACGTGCATGTCACTCTCGCTGAGGGTCAACGAGGGTGTCTCCTGGATTGGGGTCACCATAATGGTCCTCCTATTCGGTTGGTTATCGAAGAACGAGTACTGGAGCGCCATCTCTAGGCGCACGTATTTCTTTTGAAGCTCTTGCAACACCTGAAATTGTACATTTCTTTCAAAAAATCTATTCACACCTTTGAATATCTACTTTCGTCAATATTTTGGTGCTCCTCTTTAAACTGCCAGTCAGGGTACGCGCCCAGCTTCGCCCCTTCCTTACTAGTCCTGGGACTAATTAGAAAATCGAAAAGAAGGTAGCTATATAGAATAATATTATCTCTAAGATTCTAAAGATAGTTTATTTTAATAAAATCTATAAACCAATAAAAGTGTGACACTCGGGGACTGCCACGGTTAAGCAATTGTATAGCATCTTTATCAACTTATAGAATTATAATTAATTCTTTATTTTGTCTTATTTATTATCTATGCAGTATTTTTTTTCTTTGATATTAAATCAAGTTATACATTTTGAACATAGCGACCGTTAAGAAAACCATTACAAACAGCTGCTTACGTATTAACCGTTATTGACGTCCGATTTTTACTATGTGTAATATAACATGGTATCTTTGATTCTATTGTATTATTGTCATTTTCTTTTTACATGTTTCTCTTTCGCTGTCGAGTAACGAAGACAATCTATTCTGAGCGTCTTGAGTTTTTTTTATAATTCTTTGGATCAGCTGGGTTTCACAACACTTCCTCAATTCTGTATTTTTCTATAAAATACATAGAATTTCTTTGCCCCACTCCATGTTTCAAGAAATAAATATGTGTGCGCTCATGACGATTTTTGCAAGAGCGTACTGAGCGCGTAACAGTCCGCGTAAAAGGCAACCGACAGTCGGTAGGAGCACTCGGCTCGTTGCTCGCTTGTTTTTCCGTAACACAACGTACTGACTGCACGAATGCTCGCTGTGTAATATGTCACTTTACATCTGGTAAAGGTGGTCAGTACACACGTTTAAGCGAACGCTCGGTCGACCTACGTGACAGGCGGAGTGAGGGGGTGTTAAGTTTTATTTTCGCTACGGAATGTCTTGAATGTCTTGATTGTCAGCTATAAAATAACGTGAAAATGATATGCGAGAGAGAAAGAGAAGCGAACTAACCTGTATCTGACCGTGAAGCTCCTCCTTCGAGCAGTCGTTTTCAAGTGACGATATGACGAGCATCTTCTGAGAGGCGATCCGCGAGCACAGCCTCTGCATCGCACGCAGCGCCTCTGCCTCCGTCACCTGACGACCGCGGCGATCGCCTGCAAAGATATTCGCACACATACATTAATAATTATTTTAATTTTATTTGTTTAATTACGATAAAGAATTCAGCTTTCCCCGCAAAATTTGAATGCAGACTGAAGTAGTGGCTGTTGATAGACGTGTGATATAAAGTGGAGCTGTTCGTACTCCTAATCGTTTCCAAGTTTGTGTATAGCAAATAAATATAATCTTTATGTAAAAATATATAACTGACATGTAACTTTTTATTATATATAAATGTATTGTATTGTAAACCTGGTGCAGATGAAAATCTACCATCAGCTCAAATGTTATTAAAAAAATTCTTAAAATTGATAAGAATCCCGAGTCGAAATTATTTTAACTAAGATCTTTTACATAATTCTTTACAACGAGACAGCACAGAATGATTGAGATAGATTTTTCGTGAAATTTAAAAGAGTTAGTTTTACGTTAACTTCATAATCATCATCATCATTTCAGCCGTAAGACGTACACTGCTGGCATAGGCCTCCCCCTTGGGTCTCCATGCATACCAGTCGGAGGTTTAACTTACTTACTTAACTTACCAAAGGTGAATCTGCTAAGATATGTAAAGTAAACCCGATGCTTATTTTATATTTTGTAAGTTACACCAAAGTTGATAGTATTTTTAAAATTAAAAAAAAAAGGCAAGTACCTATTCGTCGCCTATATTTAGATCTCTGATGCCTCTCTTCTGGAGAACTGGACGATTGTCCTTCAACGATGCGACTGGGCTGAAATAAACCACAACCATTGAATTACACAAAATTTGTGCGAATTGCACGTAATAATTATTTAGTAATCTTATTGTATTCGATAAAAGTTTTATAAATTATCTGTTGCAGCAGTCGTATGTAATAGCGAAATATAAATTTGACGCATTAAATTTCTGAACTACAAAGGCCAACATCATCTCGTACAATTAAAAAGTTCCCAAATAACTCTATGAAAATCGCGTTGGAATGAAGCTAGATCAATTTATATGTAAAAGAAATTACTACGCGTTGGCCTACAGGCACGGACAGAAATAGGTAAATACTGTCCCTCGATTTAATTAAGTACATATATAATAATTTTACAAAAATAATGTATATATTAAAAATAGTCTGATATATATAAAATTATTATTAAATTGTTGTATACTTGAGAAAATAGAGGGAGGTTGCACTCCTAAAATCTTTTCTAGTGTCTCGTAGCTAAATGGCTTAATAAGTTTACCATGAAGCGAGAGGGTTTGAATCCCGGTCCGGACAATTATAAAATATAATTTATTTGGGGTCTGGAAAGGCTTGACAGTGGCCGGGCCAGTTTTTTAATACTGTCGCATCCGTGTGAGAGCCACGTTGGAGCAAATGCTAATGCACTAATTGGACGGCTCGTCCGAAGTAATAGCACGGGCTCACAGAATACTCAACGTGAAATCGTAGTTTTATTTGAATTGGTGCTTTTATTGTGTTTCGCTGAGTGAGTGAGGATATCGGAGGATCTTATAAATGACGTTTAAATAGCGTAAAAACGCAACACAACCTATGCGCTGACTGTGCGTGGTTGTCCTTGGGCGACGGTATTCTCTTACCATATAAAACCCACCTGCTCCGTTGTCCGCTATACCGTAAAAAATCTTACCTTATGGTAGTCTTCTGTGCTGGACATGTCGTCACTGTCGTCCGCGGTGGGGCCGAGGCGGAACCGCGGCATCGCGTCGCTCTCGCTGGGCAGTGCCGACGCCTCCGTGGTGGATGGGCTGGGCAGATCCGACTCTGACTGGATACCCTTGGGTGAGGAGCTCGCCGTGTGGAACGTGTCGGGGGACGCGATCGAAGGTGACGGGAGCGGATCTAGGCTCAGACTTAGGCTGAAAATACATTTGCTAATAAATTAAAACTAAAAATTTCGGAAGCAAAAACCCACTGAGTTTATTTCGACGGTACTTCTCAGTGGGCTTCGCTTGGAACCAGTCATAGTCTGATTTTGACTTTAAATGAGATGCATTTTTTATGTTAAAAATATTTTATTTCATTAAAATAGAAAGACAACAAAAAGCTTGATTTAAATAAACAAAGATGGTTGTTAATTGAAACATTTCGGAAGAAATTGGCAAAAATACCGCGACAGGAGAATTTTACAAATAGGGCTAATATATACGAAATAAAAGGCATACCTAAGTCTTCTAGCCCGATAATGTTCTCTCTCGTCAGCGGACAGAGGCTCGGGAGGATCGTCGTCCCTCGTTCTCAACACCAGTTCGGATTTACACCTCTTCACTCCGTCTACTGGTGACGTGTCGCTGTCTCCGTCTTGAGACGAATTTTTATATAGAAAAATACCATTAACACCTAATATTAGCAGAACAATCTTTGCATGAACAAATACAGATACAATTTTACATAATGGCTATTTCACTTTCACATTTACACCAGCTAGCTACTACAAACGAAGCGTTTTTTTTTTATTTTTGTATCCTTGTCCCTTTACTGAATCGAAATTATTTTTTTAATGTTTCTCTTAGTTATACAAGTACTTCGCAGTCTTTGATAGGGTTCTACATAGCTGAAACGGATCAGGAACGTACCTGGTTCCGCCAAGGCTCTAGTCAGGCCCCGCTCTCTCGCCGCCAACAACGCCAACTCCGCCTGAAGCCGTTCCACTTTAACGCGCTGCGCGGCCACCGACGCAACTCGTCCTTGCAACTCTTGCTCCAGCGTTTCCAATTCTTTTTTCTGAATGGAGAGATAAATAAAAAAATTCACATATCGCATAAGTTAACAGAACTCACAAACTAAGAAACTCAGACTGACAAAGCAACAATCCTACAGAAAGATATTTCTAACTCGCGCATATCAATTTCTCGTTCCAAAAGTCCGCGAGAAGCTGTGGAGGCCTTATGCCGACAGCGTTAGTCATTTAAAAAAAAACGTATAACTGAACGTATGTGGAATTTAATATATTATTTTAAGAGTCAAAAATAACGGAAATGACAAACTACAATTTATGAATTTCAGTTCACCCTTTTATTATTATTTCATCTTTTTGTTAAACATGTTGGTTTTCGTTTTACATGGCTTGTTTTTATTATTACTAGAAATACTAGATAACAATGCGGTCGCCTGATGATAAGAGATCACCGCCGCCCGTGAACAACTGCACCGCAATCTACGTTTTGTTTGTGTTCCAAGCATTTTCCACTTTTCGATAACCTAAACTTTGTGAACCTCCGGTATTCTCAGTCTCCTGGCATACTATTTCACTTTATCATTCTATGAGCCCGTGATATCATTCCGGACGATACAGCGTAGCTTTCCCACTAAGAAAAGTTCACTTGTTAATATATCATACAATATATAATACAAATAGATTACTAACGTGTCTCTCGACAGTTTCCTTAATGTTGTTTGCGGTCTTCGGCTCGCACTGCTGCAACAGATGCATTAAACACTCGGTGGACGTCTCCGACGCTGGACTTTCGGGGCTCGGTGATAAATTCTGTATATACAAAATATATATGACAATTGTGAAAGGATTCCCCATATAGTTTTGTATTATAAGATAATTCATTAATAAAGCTTTAGATTAGGTAACGATTAAATTTTTAACATTCCATGGTGCTTACGTACTAACGCCATGGCATTAGAAATTTCGCTAGTAAATAGGTGGAATTTAAAAATTACAAGAGCCGTCACTGTTTTGGCGGTAATACGTAAGAACCCAGTCAATTTATGGACATAAAATATTGATACAACAAAAACGAGGGATCGACGAAACCATCCCCTTTAAAAATTACAGATAAAGCAGATACTATAGAAAAATAAATGACAGTACTTGCGTTTAGGGTGACGGTACGTGTACTGTAAGAGCAAGAGAAAGACCTAAGCTACTAAAAGGTAACAAAAAGCGTCAGTACTTAGGGGAAATTGAATAAAATCCAGCACCAACTACAAACCTCATCGATGACGCACCCCTGCGAGACCAAATCCCTGATGTTCTTCGCCACATACTCCTCCAACTCCCTTCTCTTACCCCCCATCCTCCCCTCCAGTTCGGTGATGATTACCTCCTCTTTTTCCATCTACAGGGCACGGGGATAGCAAAAAAACTATAATAAAATCTGACTTTGGGACCAGAAACAATACAGGCTGTTACTTTTTCAAACTCGTAAATGTACGCACAGAATTCCAATCACGCGCTTGCCATGTCCAAAATCAGATGTGCCAAGCAAACAATGCACCTAAGTGACAAGCACTAGCTTATGAAACATCGGTAGAAACAAAATTGCAAACAGCCGTGAGAAGCGAAACATAATCATTCATTGTGATTACGCCATATGCCACTAATTGTTCTCTTTATGTAATCTCGACATAGTCAAAACTGTCTGGACCTTATGAGATGTTGTAATTATTTTTTTAAATAGTTAATACAATTGAATACAATCTCAAAGAGATGAAAACGATCTTCAAAAATCGAAAAAGCAACGCACCCGCTGTCTTCGGGCTAAGTATGTCAATGAGCGGTGACCGCTTCTCATAATTTGAAATCGTCTTCAATTTTATAGAGTGAAATTATCTTTTTTAGGATAAGTTAAGAAACGTTTCGAAAACTATTAGCAGCGCAATACACAATTTACAAGAACAGTGATTAAAATGCAACTAAAATAAATTCTCCACATCAAAACTGTAAATATTCTAAGAATAAACATTCTAATATAATTAAAAACAAATACAAGCATTCATAAACTTCTTTCCAGTCTAGGTCGTTTAATAATTCGAAAGAAGACAGACAGACTTTACGTATGCATTCACTCTGCAACTAAGTCGGCCATGCAAATGCGTATTGTATCGGAAGTCCTGGATTCAAATCGCGGTAATACAAATATTCCGTTTGGGTAGATACTCAGGCTCTACCAAACTAACATACATGCCTTTATAAAAAAAAAATTTAATGGTCTTCTCACTGTTGACAAGAATGGCCTTTACGGATTAATGCGGGAAGGGGACGAGCTCGCGGGCTCGCGGAGAACAAGTTTAAGTATTGCCGCGACTAGCGCAAGGGCGTCTCCTGTGAGACACGAACGTCGGCTTGGGCTGTCTCAGGAGAGTGGTCCGCCTGAGAGGCCCGACATTGTATCAACGATGTGAAAGAACACCAGTCGGCTGTCGTGTTGACGGCTTTTTACGCCACTTAAGCGGCATTTTTTAGGGCCTTCGACATCCACACTCACTCAGCGAAACAGTAGAAGCACCGTTTCAAGTACAACTACCAATTCACGCTTAGTATTCTGTGAGCCCATGGTATCACTTCGGACGATCCGGCTCAATTAGTGCTTCTGCATATGCTGCAGCATGGCTCTCCCACGTATGACCGAGGTGAGTGGCGTAACCGGCGAGTACGGTTTTTGCTGCGTTTATATCACAGATATGCAAGATTCCATCATAAGATATCAAGCGAACCCGAAATTTTGTCTCTTCGGGCGTAATAAAATATACAAAGGACATGTAAATGTTTATCAAGAGGCATAGATCGCTTCAAACAGCCCCCAGTACCTGTGCACGCGCCGCCCTCCCAGCAGCCGCGTGTCTGTGGACACGCGCGTTGAGCTCCCGCTGGCGGCACCTCAGCGCGCGCCTCCGAAGGGTCCAACCGCGCTCCAGCGCCCTCCAATCGCCGGAAAGTCGCCTACAAGCCGCTGCGTATTCCCGCTCCATCGCTGAACGCTCCTAAATATAACCTCAAGTATAATATTTTTTTAATACAAATTATGGCAAACAAGCGGAAGACTCAGCTAGGATAAGCGGTCCTTCGCCCATGAACACCCTTACTACTTGCAGAGCCACGGGTGCGTTGCAGGGAGATAAGTCTATATTCATAAAAGAATTGAAAAGTATCGATAAATTACATAATATATTAAATTCTATTATGGCGGTGTTTGTTATCAAACTCCACCGAAACGACACGAACGATTTTTATGATATTTTATGTGCATAACAGCCTATCTGATATGGTTATCGGTCAAGATCAATATTTAAAACCCTTAAATGTTAAGTGGTGGTCTAATCCACTTTGTAAAGATTATAAAACAACATTATGTTATTAAACCACTGTTCTCTTCTTCTTCTTCTTCATCAGCCCATTCAAGATTACCCGCGACCTTCGTTAGATCGTTTTACCATCGTGTGGAGCGACGTCCCACTCTGCGCTTCCCGGTACGCGGTCGCCACTCGAGAACCTTTCTTCCCCATTGGTTGTCGGTTCGTCGAGCGATGTGGCCAGCCCATTGCCACTTCAACTTGCTACTTACTTTACTGTTCTCTATTATAGGATTATTAGTACTTTAATAATGTTTAATGCAAAACGGAGTCTGTCGGGGTCAGCCAGCAATATTTGACACAGTTAAAAGGCATACAATTGTATACTAAACACCTTTTTGGTTGTATATTTTGCATTTTAGAAACAAACCTCATCGAGTTGCTTTTGCGCCTTGAGCAGTTCCTCCCTCTCGGCGTGCCACCTTCGCTGTCGCTCTTGCTGTTGAAGCACGAACTGCTGCCTCTCGCGCTCCAACTCCGCGCGCTGCGCCGATATACGCTCGCAGCGGATCTCGCTTTCCAAATCACTATTCAACGATAATACTATCGACTCAACAAAGACATCTATTCATTATTTTATAGCATAGCGGACAACGGAACAGGTGGGTCTCCTATATTGTAAGAGAACACTATCGCCCATCACCAACCGCGCGACACTTCGCGAATCGGACGTTTTGCCGGCTTTTTACGCCATTTAAGCGGCATTTTTAAGCGCCTCCAATATCATCTCTCACTCAGCGAAACACAGTACAAATAGAGTTTCACGCTAAATATTCTGTTAGCCCGTGGTATCATGAACAAGCCGGCTGAATAAGTGCGTTAGCATTTGCTCCATAGTGGCTCTCCCACGGGTGCAAATCATAAACTCTTTTTAAAAGGCTCTAAACTTTTAAATATCTACTAAAAAGAAAATTTAAATTACTCAGAGCTATTAAAATAATATAATTAATAAATATACTCAGCTAGTTACAGAATACTCAGCGTGAAATAGTACTTGTACTGTGTTTCGCTGAGTGAGTGAGGATATCGTGAGACTTTAAAAGATCCGTTTAAGCGGCATAAAAAAGCCGGTAACACAACCAATGCGCGAACCGTGGCGCTGGCGCTATTGTCCATGTGCGGCGATGTTCTCTTACCATATAGCATATAGGAGACCCACCTGCTCCGTTGTGCTCTATACTATAAAAAAGTGTATACTATAAGTGATTGATGGTTTACTGGATGAAATTTTTAGTTTTTGTAATCGCAAGGTCCTTTTAAGTGCGCGTTATGAGAAAAACTCACGAGAGCGTGTTGTTGAGATTCTCGGTGCTGGCGGCGAGGTCGGTGGTGGACCAGGAGAGCAGAGAGAGCCTCGAGAGGTTCATCATCGAGGCGCTGCCCTCCTGGCGGAGTTTGGCCGCCTCCGCCGGGTCGTTGTAGCGGAACATGTTCGTGCGGCCCAATAGCAGGATGCAGCCTGACCAACATTTACATTTTATTACAGTAAGAATATTTACAAAGTTTCTTAGTCTATCGTGTGTTATTAAATTGTAGTTAGTGTACGAGATTCTATATGTATGTTATTTTCACCCATGGCAAAGCTATGCTAACGCATATGCAGACGCACTATATGGGCCAGCTCGTCCGAAGTGGTACCACACAGAATACTCAGCGTGAAACGGTACAGTTCACACTACAGTAACCGTACGGAGCTTCAGCGTGACTCTGCCACGGGTGAAAAGAGAGAGGTTTAATATGCTACGAGCAATAAATATCAAAAACAGTGGCAAAATAGGCTGCAATACCTTGACTGAGTTTGGCGGGTTTGTCCAGCAAGACCGTGTTGAGCCAGCACTGAGCGCCCGATGCCGGTTCAATAGTTGCGACACCTTCATGGAGCGTCACCTTGCAGTGCAATGGCAACACCCCCGCTCCAGTCAACACTATATCTGGAGTCGGGCTGTACTCTTCTGTGCCTATCACCGTTTCGCCCTCCTACAATTTATTAATCAGTACAATATATGGTGCCTTAAAATTAAATAAATTATTCAAATACTTCCAATCCAATATAAACTAAATACAGTTTAGAAAACTTACTACAGTGGGATCTCGATTGTTAAGGAAAATGCTAAAAAATTCGAGCTAATGAGTTTTCGAGACGCTTCAATATTTTACTAACTACGACTTACGGCGTCTCTTTTTAGAACTTCAAGTTACCGAAAAGAAATATTCTTATCAACCCCTCGTAGTGCAATATAATTTTGTTCGAGTTACAATGTCTAATAAATTGGAGATACTTCGTATTTAGAGGTTCAGCGGAAGGTTTTAAGCATTTTCTTTTTATACAGTATAGCGGATAACGGAACAGGTGGGTCTATTATATGGTAACGGACCATCGTCATCTATGGACAACCAGGCCACAGTCCACGCATTAGTTGTGTTGTCGGCTTTTTACGCCACTTTTACGCGGAATTTTTAAGGCATTACTTCCGATTTAATGAGGATTTAGCCTAAATAAGGCTCGATTTGTCGAAATTCCACTGTACTTATAAAATTTATCTTAGAATTTCTGTATATTAGACTTATATATGAAATCACCTTAAGATGATACAGAGTGACACCGGTCGAGAGGAGGTTGTCGTCAATGCCGACCAGATGTGGCATATCCGAGTCCAAAACCACACCGAGCCCACTCTTGCGCAGCCCCAAAGCTTTCTGTTCGTGTAATATTTGCTGCGTCTCCCGCCATTTCTCCGTCCACTTCTCAGTCAGTACTTTCTCTTGTGCCTCTTTGCGTTGAAGCGTCGCCAAAACACCAGCCTCGGTTTCAACAGGTACCTGTGTAGAACAAGTGCATCATGTGTATGTTAATATAAAAGTATATAAAAATTAAAATTTTCTAGTAGGAGAGCCATGCTGACGCATATGCTGATGCATTTATTGGGGCGACTCTTACCACGGGCTCACAGAATATTCAGCTTGAAACAGTACTTGTACTGTGTTTCTTAGCGAGTGAGAATATCGGAGTCCCTTAAAAAAGCCGCATGTGGCATTAAGTGGCATGAAAAGCCGGCAACAGAACCAATACGCAGAGTGTGGCGCGGTTATTCTTGGGCGGCGTTGTTCTTTTAAAGTATGTATATATATATATTTATAATTTTATATTATATATATATATATATTTACTAAAGACAATATTTACATCTTAAGGCGTATGTTATATATGAATTAATGAAGCACGAACCATCAAATTTACAAAAAAATATAGTAACAATATATCTTTGTTATTGTATAGCGGACAACAAAACACATACGACCCTTGGATGGTAGGAGATGACTGCTGTTGTTGGACAATCGCGCCAGAACCCGCGCTTCAGTTGTGTTGACGGCTTTTTACATAAAAGCGGTTCTCACTCATTCAGTAAAACAATCATTAAATTAATACACAGAGTAATCTTATGCATATATTCACCGCATTGTGCGATATCTGCGCCCGCAGCTTCTCAATCTCCTCTCGGAGCTCCCGGATGAGCTTGACATTCGCGTCCTCATTGATGGTCGGCTTGTTGATGATGTTCTTCGCACGGTTCGCGTACCGCAGCGTGGACAGGGTCTCGCCGTAATTGCAATCCGCTGGAGATATCTAAATCAAATCAAACATCTCTTTAATCATATAGAATACTAGCAGACCCGACAGATTTCGTTCTGTCGAAAAAATTATCAGTGGCAGTTTTTTGTTTCTACATATTTTATAGTCGGATGAAATAAAATCTCCTGAACATAACCGTCACCTTGGTGAAATGGTTGTATGTGAGGTTCAGTTCGGATGACCAAAGTATCTTCGCTTTCACGAACTTTGGCCACCTGTCTGAGACCCGGACTGAGATTTCAGCCAAAGCGTGTTGGCCGTGATGGAGATAACCCTGATCGGCGTGTTGGCCGTGATGGGGCTAACCCGCCATCCGACTTCTTCAAACTATCACACATAATTTACACCTCTTCAATATTAATTTTTGTATTTGTATTTAAAATCACCGACGAACAGTTAATTGAGTTGGTAAAACGATATCCTGTTCCATCATACTTATATAATTTCCCTTTCTAATCAAACTAATTAATTAAATTTAAATTAAACAAATAATTTTTGACTTAAAAAGTAAAATGGTTCTTACAAGTCTACCATTAAGCGAGAGGTATAGAACATTAAGAAAACACGTGTCATCATCTGATTGGCATTTATATAATTTATTCTCAAATTAATTCTAATATTATTTTTATAGGATAGCGGACAACGGAACAGGTAAGTCTCGTATATGGTAAGAGAACACCGCCGCCCGTGGACAACCTCACCACAGTCGCGCACACAGCGCGCATTGGTTATATTGCCGGCTTATATCCACATATATATACTGATATACTTACTGCAGCAATCATTATTGTCTTCGAATTGCCTCCTAATGAATCCTTAAGCAACCATGTTAGGACGGAGTCGCGGTAAGGAATAAACACTTTTTTATTATTCTTTGGTGTTCGATCTGTAAGAAAAAGCATGAAATTTGAATATGATTTCATAAAATGGATATATAAATGATAAATAGAATAAATTCGTAACAATTTAACATTATAAATAACTGATCAATTTTAGGATGATAATTTTGAAAGATCTCAATTATAATCTGACCATAAAGTATAAACGTGCAACTGTCGTCTCAAAGTCCCGAGAGAGTCGATAATCGCACAGATTCACAATGAATAGACACTATCACATTCATACTGTCGACTGTCAAAATTATCATCCTATATTAGACAACGAGCAAACTCACTATCAACAGGTTGGCTGGACTCGGCCAATGCTGAGATAACAGAGCCGAGAGTGACGAGTGACTTGTTGATGTGCGCACCTTCCACCAACCTCTGGCCGGTCGCACCCGTCGCATCTGCCCTTTCACTGTAAAAACCATTAACATGTAGACTCGGATCAAAGCGTCTTTTGACCCATTCTCGCTGCTGGACAATCAGTAAAAACGAGACAAACACTTAAAATATTAATTGAGAACAGCCACGACTTAAAACTCATATTATTTTTATATATTTTATCATGATAAGAATGTATAATTAATTATATATAATATATAATTAATTTGAACTATTGATCTATTTTCATTCTTTACTAAGATACGTACAAATTTCATATTAGTTTCGAAAATGTACATTGTTTCTTCCAAAACATTTTCTATAAATATAGCTCCTGACATTATGTAGGCAAAATAATGTGATCAAATATCAGAGTAATTTTACCCACTCCCAAGTTAATCATGAATCAGTTAAATATGATGAGTACGGCCCAGTACTAGATTACTTATCTTTATTGGTTACTTCAAATACCAAAAATAAGTAATTTTTTTATAGCGGTCAACGGAACAGGTGGGTCTCCTATATGGTAAAAGAAAACCAACCCGTTGACAACCGCGCCACTAAACGAAACTCTTTTACGCCACTTAAGCGGCATTTTTAAGGTCCTCCGATATCCTCACTCATTCTGTGAAATACATTAGGAGTACTGTTTCAAGTACAACTACCACTTCGCGCTGAGTATTCTGTAGTAATAGAGATACAATAATCTAATAGAGGCCGTTTTTGCCCGATTGTTAAAAGTTGAGCACCTCCGATGTATGAGATACTTTACCTTCCGGCTAAATCGACGAGATGCACCTTGGAGACGGTCTCGCTGGGCATGTTGTTGTGCCGGAGGTAGCTCGCCTGCACAAACGTGATCGTGAAGATTGCGTGCGAACGCGACGACACGTCGTTCATCTGAGTGGACGCGGTTGTACGTTGCAAGTTTCCACGGTGCATACATTCCTGTGAAGACGCTTTGATATTAGTCCTTAATTTTGCTAAATCCGCTACAAAGAATAATGAAATAAACAAAATTTGTCCGATTTATGATAAATTGTATGTAATTAAAATAAATTCACATTTTGCAATTTAATTATAGAAGCAATTTAGTTTCTTTTTCGAGCTCCTGCATGCCACTTACATAATTCGTGTTTTCCACTCATTTATTGGATCATTTAGTTATTTTCTATTGGTGATACGATTTGCGTGGATTAGGGAGGAGGCTGTAAATCGGCGCTCCACCTTTTGTGGTGAGGCGAGTTTAGAATATAATTTTTTATGTATGTCTGTGGTTGCAATGCGGGTACTTCCAGTATGAATATATGCCTTTTATTAATATATACTGGCGATGTGAAATTTATATGCAAGATCACTTTTACAGTCATGATTTACTCATATTTTTGTGAACCAGTATAATTATAGTTTTCTTTATTTGGATGGAGGACAATGATATACTTAAAAGACTAGAAAACCAAAAATCGCTGACCTGTATATCATCATAATCGGAGACCAAGTGCTTGGACAGATCCTGGACGTACGGACCCAACTTCGGATGCTCCCTCACCCGCAACGAGTGTCCAGTGTCGGTGGACAATAGATCCTTCACCCTCTCGTTGTAAATCTCAAGGTAGCTGACTTCCGTGCGATAGGACGCGCCCGACTCTTTACCAGCTGCCACGCGCGAGAACAGCTGCCTGCATATACGAGGTATGAGACCTTGCGAGTCCTGGAAATATTACGCGTAATTCATTAGTATAACTACATCACTGTGTATATTTTTTAAATTACGATTCATATATATATACATAGCGGCCTAGATCGCTATGAATGATAAGGCCGCCCAATATATCTGCCTGTCTATGTATATGTTTCTTTTGGTGTACAATAAAGTGTCTATCTATCTATCACATGTCACATTTATATTTACCATTACAGACCAATTTACAAAAATTAAGAATAAAATATTTATGAATTCCTTCTGATGCTACAACTCTATCTATCATACTAAAACTCTGTTGATCTGTTTGTTCCAGATATGTAACTTGTGGTCAACTCTTAAACGGGTGGGTGTGGTCGTACAAACCCTTGGCGATCATGTAATTTTTCCGTCATAACTATCTCATGTGGACTTCGAGAACACTTTTGCAAGAGACCGAACAGCGTTTCCTGACCTTGGATTCCCTCAACTAGACATACCCTGGACTACGAGATATGGAAAAAAAAATATGTAATAGAGTACATAGTAACGGAGTATCAATAAACATTGCAAAAAAATAAAAATCCTCTTTTTAATTAATATTAAAACGGCATTTGGGTCTAGGCATCAAATCATGTAACATAATCTGATATTTTTCAGTTTTCCGCTCAGCACTTTATCAGCCGTATTTAGCCCGATACGAGCTAAACCAGATGCGCATATTATACAAATATTTATAATGAAACCGTTTATCTGAGTCTATCTACTTGTTAGACATACAAATACATTCTCAAATAAGACCTACGATATCGCATACATCATCATTATCATCATCATCAGCCCATTCAAGTCCACTGCTGGACATAGGCCTCCCCTAAAGACGCTTGGTCATAGGGGG